>JAQFZU010000389.1:0-28158 GCA_034696185.1 Henia vesuviana | reverse complement strand
AGAAAAATGACCGTTACATGATCACTCGAGGCCATCTATTAAAGGAGTCAGACTTCTAGACAAACCGGGAAATACATAATTCACATATTTAATTACGTCATCAAAAACAATATTGGTTTGAGAAAGGACAAATGCCTTTCACTGATTTATCAGCAAATATTTACAACTAAATACATTAGGATTAAATTCTGAAATTCTGAGGTGGATAAAAAAGAGGAAATTACAAATCTCATTCACACCTCGAATGTAAGTCAATACGCGAACAAAGACAAGCAAAAATTTCACAATCTTTTCTTTTAATTCTTTATCGTTTTATTCGTGGCCTACATTTAGTTGAGGCGCAAATGATAAATGATGGGCTGAAAAGTCGGGAAACCCCAGGGAATGCTTTTAACTACCTAATTTGGATGGGCATGGGGTACATATCGTAGTTGTTTATCATAAATCACTTCTGAAGTAAATGTCACTTCAAATTTATATTTTAACGGCGACATATTTTTTTACTCAGGGATTTACGAATGCCACTTTATTGTCATTGGCCTTAGTTGAAAACAATTTATTTTAACTTGTTATGTAATTTTAGTTATTACTACTAGAAGTCCAGCGAAAGCTTCGCCCTTATGGCGATCAGTCGTTGACCGCAAAGTGTCCTCGACCTTAAAGTGGGACTCGGCGTGACCTTTTGGGAGTGGCTACTTACGACGCCCGAAGACCATCGCTGATAAATTTCTCATTTTTAAAATAAGTGTATTTAGTAACGTAAAACTTTTTTCTTTAAATCAATTTTTTTTTCTTTCTATTTACTCAAAGCGGAGAAACGACTTTTTTCTTTTCGTTTGAACTTTTAAACGAACAACTGGAAAGTCTCGTTTGACTGTTCCATTGACCTGGAAGCCAAATGAAGTTAAGTTAGGGCGCTTTACGAGTGAATCTCATAATTTAACGAGTAAAAATGAACCATTGACCTCTCTAAAATTGAGAAAGGAAAATCACAAACTATGCTTTTTTTACTCCCACTGTTCATCTTTGCCCTCGTTTTCTATATTTTTGCTTTCCTTAAAAAAATTTTTTTTAATTTACTGAAAAAATGTCATATTGAAAATATCAAATAAAATTCAACTTGAGTGAATAAAACAATAAAATGACTAGTTAAACTGAATCTATAGTGAGAAATTTAAAAAAAATATTATTGTTTATTGTTTATAGTTTATTGTAAGACTAATATTAGCCAGTACAATGTTCTAAATTCATGAAATTCCCTCTCATGGACTACTGAGCTTTGAATTATCCGGTAGATAAATTGTCTATAGATAATGTGACCACTGGAGCAGAAGCGAATCAGATGAAATGAAGAAAGTAAATGATCACACATTTATTATAATGATATCACGAAAAAGATTTTATCAATTAAATGAGGCAAAAACAAAAATATTTTTTAAATTTTCTTTTCCCATATCAAATGAAATCCATTATCGCAGTCATAAGGAAGTAAAATACAAGTTGGAAATATTTTCTCACTTCAGAAGCCCCATCGTTAAATGCCAAGGTCACCCACTGACCTCCTCTACTTAAGAACCCACCTAAACAGGTCAGTGGGCTCGCACTTTCACCTCGCACAATTCACGCAATTTTTTATAAAAATTCATGGCAAATTAAGCGTTGGTTCACCGCCTTTACTTGAGATTGGACGATGACCCATGACCGACAGGAAAGTGGCTGAGATTGTGTATAATTCAAATGGGGCAGTCTGGCCCAAATCCAATCTTTTAGTATAAGACAAGATACTGAAAAACCTTAAAAAAGTCGATTTGAGAAGGAAGAAAATAATTATGAATTTTTAAATTTAAAAATGTGTAAAAAATAATTATGAATTTTTAAATTTAAAAATGTGTAAAAAATAATTTTAATTTTTATTTTAAAAAAATTTAATTTTTATATCAACTATATTTAATTAGTTTTTAATGATAAATTAATAAGGGGATGCTTTAATGGGTTATTTATTTTCCATTGTGTTTACACTGCGATTCGTTAAAGCAGAAAAAGTATAAAAAATTTTAAAAAAATGTTGATATGTTATAAAAGTTCACTGCCATGTTCATGGTTGTCGCATGTCATTTAGAGAGTAATAAACTCAAAAGTTGTTTTGAACTATTCACTTGCCCAAAAATCAATATTATGATTTTATTAATCAATTAATTTTTCATTTACTTATTGTAGAACTTTTGGTTAAAAAATAAGACAAAAAGAGTAAAAATGTTTTTAAAAAAATTTAATTTAATTTTGTTTTCTAAATTACGTAAATAGCGATCAGCGATTTAAGGTTTCATCATTTAATATAGTATTAACCTATGCGAAGACTAAATTTACTCAAGTTGGCCTTAATAACAGTGAAATCGGCACAGTTTTTACCCTACCACCTATTATTAAATTCATTTGTTCATTATTTTCAGCTATGACTTAATAATAGAATACTTTAGAAAATAAAAAAAATAAATTTCTTGATCCTAAACTCACACTCGAGTGGACACCTTGGCAATGGTTATTTCTACGGTTATTCAACTCTGATGGAAACATTCAACAGATCAAAGATGAGGAAGAGGAAAAAAAATTAATCGTCTTGCGTGAGTAGTATCGACCTTCGCACAATAACTTATCCCTTTTTTACCATAAAAAGGAAGACTACTTATTATTAATCATTGGAAATGGTTTCGTTATGGGAAAATACAAAATAAACTGGAAATGGGTTTTATGCTTCGATTAATTTTTTAAAATAATTAAATCAAATTCAGCGAATTTTCTTTTGTGATCTTCCGTATCTTTTAACAGTTTTATAAATAATACTTGAATCAATATAATAAAATTTAATTTAAAAGAAATTATATGCTCTCTTAAAACTCCATGCATCTATTAATTAGAATTAGTCTCGCGATTTTGAATTTTATTCACATATTTTAGGGTAAACCCAATGTTCGCCCATCAATATCTATTGTAAAGGAAAATAAATGGGTTAATTTTTTTCTTTACAAGAAGTCACCTCAATATGAAAACTCGAAGTCATCTATTTATCCATATATATTTTTTTTCTAATTAAATGAATTTACGATGGAAGAAAAGCGAATGTATCACTGACCTATACGTGTGTCAAAGCCCTCGCGCCTCTCGATCTCTTCAGCCATCGCCAAAGAAGCATTGGCGAGATCACTCAACATTCGAACTGTCTGTTCACGTACCTCATTCCTCGATTCCGCCGAAACGTTGTTGTTTTCGTTATCGGCTGAAAAAATAAATTTAAATAAATATTTTAATATTATTTATTTCAATAAACATGTGTTAATTTTTTTTATTAATTTTATTTTTTTTTAAAAAGGTTGACCAGTCATTGAGGTGAAAAGATTTGATTATCCAAATTGTGCATAAAATAGTGTTTACTTATGGTTAAAATAAGGTCAATTGTAGCAGAACGAAAAATCTTGAATTTTGATATTTAACCTAAAATTTTTTCTTCAAAACGCTTGACTTGGTTTTATTTCAAGTTCAAACATTTATTTATTTCATATGAAATGTGTTTAAAAATTGTTTTTCATATTTCTAAGAATTAAATTTAAAATTTATGTTACTTTTTTTTTAGGTCAATTGCAGCTCAATCACGCTGTGTAGGCTTTAGGTCGTAAACGCTTTTCCATCCCTTTCTCTTTGTAACTTACTCAGAAAGTGACAAAAAAAATATTTTTCGGGTCAGACCACATTCCGTCCTATTTTTTCTTGTATCTAAAATATTTAATCTTTTCATAACGTCATCACTTTCTTCCTCATCACTGCCACTCATTTCAAAACTATTATTTAGTCATCAAAATATACGTTTTCATAATTCAAATTGAATTTGAAAAAATAACAAAAATTATTTTGTTAAAATTCTCGTTCTGCTTTTAAATTGATAAATTTAAGATCATAATCTACTTTCAGAGTGTAAATACCCCATCGTTCGTGGTTCAGGCACACCTCAAAGACTCCAAATCCCCTTTTTTATTGCCTTGGGATATGGGACAAGTAAAAAAAGCGCGGGTTATTTCGTCAATAAACCCATTTTTCTTTAAAAATTTTGTTAAAAACATTTTTACCTCTTTCCGATAGTAAAGCAGCATTGATAGCATCGTAGTGGGGCAAAAGCGCCTCCCAATCGATTTGTGGTTGTGTGGGCATCGTTACACGATCTGGTATTTGCGCGTTGATTGATGGGCAAATAAAAGTGTAACATAAAATACACGTCCATATTAGAAGTGAACAACTACAATAAAAGTTGACAAAGAAAAAAAAATAAATTATCCATTGTGCATAATGAATAGTGTCACCATTGAAATTAAAATTTAACATTCATTTAAGATTTGTTTTTTTCATCACGCAAATTTCATGTTTTATAATCATCTAAACAATGGATTTATTTCTACTTTTCACTTGTTAAACTTGTTTTTTTTTTAGGAATAGAAAAACTCCCCTGATTAAACTTTCTCTGCAATGCACGCAATAACTTGTTCAAAACTTTCTAATGAAATGTGTAAATAATCCCATAGTTTAACATAGTAAAAAAACTAGACTAAACTAAAATTGTACACGGAAATAAAATATCAACACCTTATTTCTTAGACATAGGTGAATAATTCTAACCTAAGAACCCACTCCGATGAAGATTCGCTCTACTAACCATAAATCAATGGCATAAAATAGCTCTCGTAACCCAATCTTTAGTTACATCAGACATTAAGCATCATTTGGAAGTAACCTATAATTCTTATGGTTTATTCCACGTAGTTATATTTAACTTATATAAAAATATTTTCGTCAAAATAAATATTAAACTTTAAAACTTCACTTTTGTGTATTTAATTTTTTTTAAAATCCGTAGAATTATAAGATTTGATATAGTCCTTACCTATGCCTCGTTATCCACGAGTTGTCCATAGCAACTGTTGGCGATTATGATTTGGGTGGCGCACGCCCGGTCTCCTTTTATAACAAGTGTGCGCTGTATGCCTTGGGTGCTACTTTAGCGTGGACTACGGATGGAAGTTCATTTGCCTCCGAAAACATTACGCACTGGGTCACGTGACCATGGGGAAACCAGCACAAGCAGAACCGAAGAACAACAACGGCCAACATAGACTAATAAGAGTTAATATAAAAACGTTACGTGGCAATGTTTGGAATACAAATTTCATTTTTATTTTTTTATTTTTTTAGGATTTTAATTAAGTTGATATAATCTGATTTGATTTGGACCATTTTTCCATTGATATGTTTTATTAATATTTTATTTTGTGTGAATAAAATAGAACGAACAGCATTTTAATGGTCAATTTAGTTATTAGTAAATTGCACTTGAGTGTGATCGTGTACAATTGAAGAATTAAGATCAAGACCCTTATATCTAATAATCCACAAATTTGTTGGAAAAAAGTGAATAATTAGAAGGCTTGTGGGTGGAGTTATTAACTTTCTCTCACCTATTTTCTGTGATTACCGAGAATAAAAGACTTTTAATTCCCTAAATCTCAACGAGAATCGGGGATTTAGGGTCATCACTTATGTGAATTAATTTCCGTATTTCATTCACAATGTCCCTGGCATTAGCATTGCCGATTGTCAACCATTGAATAGAATTCGTTTGTCTTTTCCAGCGAAAGTAATTAAAATAAGGAATTTTTGTTGTTTTGGAATGAAAATCACGTTTTATAAGGTCAATGGCGGAGAACCAGTTTTAATATAAAATCAGTTAGAAAAATTAGCAAAAAAAGTATTTTTTGTTTTATTATTTCTTAGGATATTTCAACATGAAAAAAATATAAATACTTAAATTTATTGCTACGTTCTAGTTAATTTAATATATATCAAACTGAATCGACCAACGAAATTTTCTTTTCTCATCATTTCCTTAGGAAAAGAGCACGACCAGTGAGCTGACGGTCACTCCAACCGTGGCCAAGATTTAACGAGGTCGGTGAAATTCATGCAAATTATTTTAACTCCACCCATAATTTATCAAACGGTGGGTAATATTAAATTCAAAATGTCAATGAACATCTTTATAACGAAGACAACCACTTAAATCATCGATGACAACATCCGATACAATTTCTAAGCCATTTTGCGCACTCTATTATCAACAAATGTAAATAATATAAAATAAAATTTTATTAATAACAATTTAATAATTAATATACATAATTAATAGTTTTGTGAGAATTATACATTAAATCTTATAAATCATCCATTAAATCATCGGAATCGGAATCAAACTGAATTGTGGTTTTACTACAACTGGGCTTCGATGGAACAATTTTCGTTACAGTCCTCGAAGTCGACGGTGCAGGATTAACGGAATTATCGACTCTCCGTCGTCTTCCCAATGCTTTTGGAGGAACTACAATCTCTTCTTCGTCTTTATCTAATTCCATCTCGGTTTCACTCCCGGAACTTACATTTGAAGTCGCTTTATTATTACTAACGCCTTTTGAATCGTCTTTTTCCAAATCTTCCAATTTCGCTTCCAATTCTCGAATTTTTCTTTTTTTCCCATTCAAAACGGCCACAAATTTAGTGTATAAATCACATTCCAATTTCTCTTTTTCCTCGCACAATTCTTGAATAGCCGCAGTTGCAATTTCGAATTCTTTTAATGTATCGTCGACAGTCGATTTCAATTGCGCTATCGTCGCTTCGTTTTCTTTCAATGTTTTACTACTGTAATTCCAATAATAATCGATTACATCAAAATCACTTAAAGTCAATACAATTTCACCCAATTGATATCTCTTTCTGTTTTGGATTCGCTTCCATTTCAATTTCACTTCATTTTCGTTTAATTTTTCAACCGAAAAACAGTAATTCGATTGGGTGCCGAATATTGCTTCTGTGTTGTAGGAATATAGATTTTCTGGATTCATTGTTGTTAAATTATGTTCGTCTATCTCTCCCTCGAAGGCCACTTTGGTGTCTGTCAGGTATATACGCAATGGGAAAGGCAATCGATTGGCCCCGTTTCTCGTGCACGAATTGTCACATAACAAATAATATTTTTCACCGTCATCTGTCGTTATACACTTCACACTTAATTTTAGTTCTAGTTCGCTCATTTTCTTCTATTTTTGATCACCTGTTTTGAGTTCAAGCCAAACGAAGATTTTCAGTCATTTCAAGCTAATCAATGATGGTGTGTCGACAACTGGTGTTAAAAAAGAGCAAAAGTTTTAATTTTTTCTATACCCCACGGCGCACCGCAAATCGTGCGCCGCATGTTTAAAAGTATGGAGGACGATGCAGCAAGTGATCAAACTGAGATTACAATAGTTAATTCCGAGAACGAAAATGTCGAGAGGGAAATTAAAATTGTAACCGAAACAGACAAACTAAAAGCCGAAGACTTAAAGGAACAGGCGAATGAGTTTTTTAAAGGTATTATTTCCAGAGATTTCATTCTTGTAAAAACCATGCTTCATTCATGAAATAATGAAAACTTTTCTTTTTTTAATTCCAACAGAAAAAGAATTCGAGACGGCTGTAACTTTGTACACATTTGCTATCAACTTAAATCCAACCGTAGCTGTATACTATGGGAATAGAAGTTTTGCTTATCTCAAATTGGAATGTTTCGGATATGCGTTAGCTGATGCAACAAAAGCCATTGAATTGGATCGGGCATATCTAAAAGTAAATTTAACGAAATTAAAATTAATAATACATTCAACATTATATAATTTAAGGAAAAAAAATTTTTAACATTAAAAAAAATATTATATAAATAGGGTTATTATAGACGAGCAGCTGCATATATGTCTTTAGGGAAATTTAAATTAGCATTAAAGGATTACGAAGCGGTGAGTTCAAAATTCGGATATTTAAACAGTATTTTATAATAATATTTTTTACTAGGTAACGAAGTACAAACCTTCTGATAAAGATGCTAAAATTAAATATCAAGAATGTAATAAAATAGTTAAAAGAATTGCTTTTGAGCGAGCTATTGCAGTTGATGACACTAAAAAATCCGTAGCTGAGACCATAAATTTAGAATCGATGAGTAAATAATACAAAAATAATAAAACACAAACTGGTCAAGATTTAATGAGTATTTGTTTATTGTAGCAATCGATGATGATTATAAAGGCCCTTCTCTAGATGACGGTAAAGTTACTTTAGAATTTATGCAGCAGTTGATGCAGACATTCAAAGAACAAAAGAAATTACATAGAAAATTTGCGTACAAAGTATGATAATTTAAATCTAATTTAATGAAAATATATAACAATAGTTTTTATTATTTTTTAAAAGATATTGTTAGATGCGATGGAAATATTTAAAAATCAAAATTCCTTAGTTGATATAACAATTCCACCGGTGAGTTAATATTATTTGTTCAATCGTTAGTTTTATTTAATCTTATGCGATGTTTATATTTTAGGATAGTAAATTTACAGTTTGTGGTGATGTACATGGACAGTTTTATGATCTGATGAATATATTTGAATTAAATGGGTTACCATCTGAGACAAACCCATACGTAATTGAAAAAAATAAAAATTTTAATATTTATTTTTTAATAATTGTTTAAATCTTTTGCAGTTATTCAATGGGGATTTCGTAGATCGAGGTTCCTTTTCGGTCGAGTGTATATTTACGCTATTTGGCTTCAAATTGCTTTATCCTAATCATTTTTATATGTCGAGAGGTTGGTTTATCATTATAAATTTTCTGTAGAGAAATAATTTTTTATTTCAATTGCTTTAAGGAAACCACGAAAGTCAAACAATGAATCAAATGTATGGCTTTGAAGGCGAAGTAAAAGCTAAATATTCAACGCAAATGGTTGGATTGTTTACCGAAGTATTTAATTGGCTTCCTTTAGCTCATTGTTTGAATAAGAAATGTCTGGTGAGAATTTTCATTTTAAAATTAAAAATGGAAAATTTAAAAAAATTTAATTAGGTAATGCATGGAGGATTGTTTTCGAGAGATGACGTAACGCTCGATGAAATCCGTAAAATCGAAAGAAAGAGGCAACCGCCCGAAGAAGGTAAATTTTGCACCTTTAAAATATTTTATTCAATATTTTATTCAAAAATTCTCAGGTGTCATGTGCGAATTGCTTTGGTCCGATCCACAACCTCAAATGGGACGAGCACCGAGTAAACGTGGTGTTGGTGTACAATTTGGACCTGACATAACTAATAAATTTTTAACGCTCAATAAACTGGATTACATTATCCGTAGCCACGAAGTGAAAGCTGAAGGCTACGAAGTTAGTCACGACAATAAATGTATCACTGTATTTTCAGCACCCAATTACTGGTAAAATTTCTCTTTTACTTAACTTTATTATTACAAAAAAATATAATTATTGAATTTAATTTAAATTAGTGATACGATGGGAAATAAAGGCGCCTTTATTACTATGACTGGTAATGATCTTACACCTCATTTTACAACTTATGCCGCTGTGGTGAGTTTGAATTTTTATTTACATTTTTTAAAATTTTAAAATTATTATTTCTCTTTAGCCACATCCTAATGTCAAACCAATGGCATACGCGAATTCACTATTTAGCATATTTTGATAAAGAAAAAGAAATATTTTATTTTGGGCACAAAAATTGACTATGATACAGTATTTCTTAGCCTGTAATAAAGTTAGAAATAAATTTTTAAATACTCAGGCATATTTTATAAGTTCAGAAAGTTGGAATATTTTTGTGCTTTTTTTTTAGTTTCAATTTAAAAAGTAAAATATTACATTCCAGTCAACATTTTTTTGTTACGACCGAGTTAAGTTAAATAAAAAACTCAATTTGATTAAGACTCACTAATAATTTATTTGCTAAATGCTTCAACAATCGTTTGGACCAATGAATTTCTATTTTCACGCGTGACCTAAGAAAAAATAATCACTCCAACTGAGCCATAACTACAATTACGACATTACCGTAATTAAGTCAATGTCATTTCGAGATCTTAAACTGTCGACCAACGGCATTGGTCTCGAAGTAAGTATTGGTATTGTAGCTAAGATTGAACTTTGTCCACCATTAATAAACAATTCCTTCACTGATTGTTCAAACAATTTGCTAAACAATTCCATTTTACCAATTTCGTCAATAACTATTATAGCATCATCTTTCTGGATGAATTAACAACAAGTAATTAGTTATGGAAAATTTAATTTCAATTTCAAATGTTGAGCAACCTTTTTAATAGTAGGTAAAGCAATTTCCTCGAAAGATTTCAAATTAACACTATATTTGCCCACTCGATATGGACAAGTGTTATTAGATCTAGAAAATTAAATAAATTAATAATCTTAAAAAAAAATTAAAAAATATTATTTAATATTACTGAATTCTTGCGAGTGGGCCACGATTACCAGAAAGTGAGATCACATCAAAACCAGTTCGCTGACCATTACTTCTCACTTCTTCCGTATAAAATCCAACTGCAGTTTTCTGTTGCTTATTCAATTCCTTGCATACACTTATAATCAATGTTGTCTTACCAATTCCTATGAAAAATCGGATATTTAAAATACGCTTTATCTAATTAAATAATATTCTTCATCTCATTACCCGGTGGCCCAGTTATTAATATCCGATGTTTACCCTTAAGAGTAGCCATAAAATCGAGCACAAACCTATTTAAATCACATGTACGAAGCTGCAGCCGCCTTGCGGGAATCTTTTTATTGAATCAATCATGGCTGAAGCTTTAGTTGCGATCTACATCTGCTTACTTATCTGTCCTTGAATCTTGTGAATGAGGTTTTTTTTGCGGTATGGAAAAAGTCAATTACCTTCTCTTATCTCAAGTAATAGTGTACGTTTTCACTTTTATACTGAATTTATGTTTGTTTGTACCTGTCAGCATTCATTTAAATAACTTCAGGTAAATTGCATTCATCACATGGCAATTACGTCTTTGATTATTATCTGAGCTAAATAATAATATTTTTTTTGTAAAACTAGGGGACATTGCCTGTTGTTTTCGTCCGGTAACTGGAGCAATAAAGGACAGTTAATGGTAGAATGGAGTTCCTCAATTTATTGTGGCTACGCAATTTTCGTTGGAGCAATTTTTACCTTATTATCTGTAATTCAAGTTTATAGACTGTCCATTTGTTTATATAAAGGCATAGACAGGTTGGTTAAAACAATGAAATAGTTTATCATTCACAAGGTGATTGTTTACGTAATTTTATTTCTATTTATGCAGTTCATTTTTATCAGCTTTTGTTGACACTATTACAAGTACTTTATTATCAATTATGTCATTAGCTGCTGCAGTTTTTGTTACACTCGGTTTTAAAGCCTGGTGCGATACTATTACCACCAGATACATTTCGTGAGAATTGTTTTTAAATTTTATAATATTAAAATAAAATTATAAATTCTTAGATGTAAAGATGCGAGTTCAACAGATATGGATGAGAAATCTAATATTATTATTCCAGGTTTTTACATTCAATTTGGTACTGCTCAGGTAAATGAATAATTTACTAAATTTAATTATGAATTTTATAATTTACTCTTATTCTTTTATTTATGATAGTTTGCGGCATGGAGTGCATGGGTGTGTTCAGTGGCACTGGCTGTGTTTTCGTTTTTAAAAATATGTCAATACCATCAACGAGCAAATATCGTGGCCAGTATGGCCAAAGAAAGACAACGTATAATAAGAGATCCAATGAACAAGTCACTTTCTTTTGCGTAGGGGATTTGATTATTAGATTAATACGTATCTCATTTTTTGTTATTTGAATAATTATTCGATCTGAGGTTTTCCATGACTTAATATGAAGTGAAAAAAATATTTTTTCTACATTTTGATAACATTTAAATGCTATTTATTTGTCCGCTTATTTTGTGAAGCTAAATAATATATAAAATTAGATTAGTTATATGTAATGATAAATTATAATAAATTATAATAACCTGTTTGTAAGTTTAGTTTTTATTTTTTTCAGTGATTAAACGCTTCACTTGATCAATATTCGTGGAAAAGGATTATGAACGAACAACGAAAATATTTTTATTTATATGCCTTGATTTATTTATTTATTTAATTTATTTTATTTATTTATCTTAAAATGGATTTAATATTCATAAATGTAATACAAAACTGCGCACAGTCACTTTTATTTTTTAAATACACAATTAAACTAATTTCATTGTTATATGGTGATTGAGAAATAAAGAATAGTTTATTTGAAACTTAAATAAAGTTTAAAAAAATATATTTAAAGCTTAATTTATTCTAAATTCGATGTAGATCTGTATTTTTAAGTACGGTTTTTGTTTTCCCGGTTCCCTTCCCATAATTCCCTGCGGTAGGCAATGGCTGATGTTGCTGTGAATAACTACACCACAATTCCTTCCAGTGAAAATCAAGGTAATCCTTAATAACGATAGCATTTTGCATGCAATCTCATATCGCCCCCCAACATTTAAAAATTCGCGATTACGGAGACGTATGGATTAAAATGGATAAAACCAAGTGTAATACGTTTTTCGTATTTTACTTGTGATTAGGCTTAGAAAAATTAGTTCCGCACAGCCAAAACGGAACATAAAAACAACGTTCACTTTCAATCGTTTTTTTCTTTAAACCTTTGTTACTTAGCCGTGAAATTATTATTCTAGGGAAAACGATGGGAGCGCACACAGAAAGCGGCGATTTTGAGTCCTCGCGTAGTCCTAAAGACGACCAGTCATATTCAAACGACGAAAGTGGTCGAATAGGAGATAGCGAAAAGGATTTATCAAAAGCAGAAGATGGATTAAGAAGCAAGAAAGACAACGCCGAATTAGAAAAATACTGGAAAGCTGTTCGTGACAATTGCCAAGATTTCACTGGTTGGACTTACTTGCTTCAATTTGTGGAACAGGAGGTAATATTTATCACATTTTATTTAACATATTTTACATATTTTATTTAAAAATCCAAATCAAAAACATTTAATCTTGTTATTCCAGATAACCCACATTTTTCATTGTGTAAATCATAATTGATGACAATTTACATAGAAAATTCAAACACGTAAATTATTTTAATTTTTCACTTTGATTTTTTTTTTATTATAGAACGACTTAGACGATGCGAGAGAAGCTTTTGATGCATTCTTTGCTCGTTATCCTTATTGTTACGGTTATTGGAAAAAATATGCCGATCTTGAAAAGAAAAATGGAAACATCGACAGATGTTTAGAGGTAATCATCGAAAATAAAATTGCTGTAATCTATTTATATTTTTAAATATATATTAATTCTTCGATAGGTTTTCGAAAAGGGAGTTGCAGCAGTTCCTCTCAGTGTTGACTTGTGGCTTCATTATTTGAATTTTTATAAAACTCAACATAAAGATGATGCCGATGGTGAAGAAAAAGTTCGAGAGTAAGTTATTTTCTTTTAATTTTTTAATTTATAATCGAAATTAATTTTTCATTTAATTTTTTAAAAAGGTTATTTGAGTATGCCATAGCAGCTGCCGGTATGGAATTTAAATCAGACCGTTTATGGGAAATGTATTTGCATTGGGAAACGGAACAAAAGCAACTGGCAAATGTAACTGCAATCTACGACAGATTATTAAGCACACCAACACATTTATATTCTCATCACTTCGAGAAGTAAGTTAGTTAAATATTGATGAAAGAATAATAATATAAAATTTTACTCAGTTTTCCTTTATTCTTTTATATAAAAAAAAATTCAAGTTGGAAAATTATATTTATTTATTTTTTATTTATTTTGGTAAATTAATTAAGTTGAAATTCTCACAGCTTGCTTCAGGATTGAACCTGCTGCCCGAGTGAAAATAAAAAATGTGCTAATGGCGATAGCTGAGTATGTTGCAGCTGATTTGCATGCATTTAATTGATAAGTTGCTTTTTACAGTGCTAATGATGGTTTATAATTATTATCTTTAAGCATTTTTCGATGAAAACTAACCAATTTGTCGTGATTTTAGGTTCCAAGAATTCGTAAATAACAATGATCCTAAAGAGATCGTGTCTGCCGAGGAGTACGCGCCGTTGAGGCAGGACATTGTAAATACAAAAACGAAGGAAGACGACCAGGAACCGATAATCGGTGGCGAAACACCACCCCCTGGTATGGACGACGATGCTCCGCCCGGTGAGGATTCGGTACCAGCGCAAGAGAAAGCGCCGGTGAGTAAACTCGTTATAAGAGTTTGAAAATATATATGATGAATTATTTTCTGTTAATAACGCAAGGGATTATTAATAAGCCGATTTTAAATTTTTCTTGCCTGCTTTTCATGAGCCTTTGTTCTGTAATCTTAGACAGTTTTTGTGTTAAGCCCTCAAATTTCAAAAGCATCTTATTCACCGATTGGGCAAGATCACTATAGACAATTGTGAAAATATGTAAGAATCCTTTTTCTTCTTTGAAAAAGCGTTGATTTGAGATTTTTGAGGGATTTTTAAGCTTGTATGTTTGGAACTTAAATTTCTTTTCGTTCTTCAACAGCAAGTTGACGAAGAGACAGCAACTTTAAGACGCAAGATTATCGAAAGTAGACGACAATTGTATAAAGCTAACGAAGATGAAGTTAGCAAACGATGGGCTTTTGAGGAAGGAGTAAATAAATTTAATAAAAAAATTTTTTTTGTTTTTAAAATTTACAAAATAATTTTTTTTAATAGATCAAACGTCCGTATTTTCACGTTAAACCATTGGAACGTGCTCAATTGAAAAATTGGCGCGATTATTTGGATTTCGAAATCGAAAATGGAAGTCAAGATCGTGTTGCTATATTGTTTGAACGTTGTATGATAGCCTGTGCGCTGTACGAAGATTTATGGACTAAAGTAAATAATTACAAAAATATAATTTTTTTTATTAATTATTTATTTTATTTTTTTATTAGTACGCGAAATATTTAGAAACATTTAGCGAGGAAGGAGCTAGAAATGTGTACTCCAGAGCTTGTAACATTCATCTTCCAAAGAAACCAAACATTCATATGGCATGGGCCGCCTTCGAAGAACGGCTTGGTAAAACGATTTAATTTTTAAAAAATGTAATTTTTATTTATTTAAGTTATTTGCAGGTAATTTTAGTTCAGCTTGGGAAATATTGGATAACTTGGAACGGACTTTGCCAAATTACTTACCGGTCGTTTTTAGAAGAATTAATTTGGAAAGGCGGCAAGGCAATAAAGCCGAAGTTGAGGAACTTTACAAGGCGTATATCGAGCAAGCGAAAACCAAGGAATTGGCTTCGCATTACGCTTGCAAATACGCCCGATATCACTTTAAGGTATTTATTTGAGAAAATATAATTAATTTGAGAATAAAATTTAGAAAATATGTTCGTTCATTTTATGATTTTTTTTGTCGAGTGAGTTGTACATGTGCTTCCTCCTCTTTTTTCTCCTTAATTTCATTTTGCTGCACAAGTCCTGCGAGGCGACATAAGAATCGGAAAGGCACCCATAGTTTCTCATGTAATTGTACATTTGATTTGAAAGAAATAATTTTTTGAGTTGATTGGAGTTGCTTAATAATTTCCGCAATAAAACATTTTTACAGCTATGGTCTGTGGTGCATATCATCACAGGTGGGTTTACTTCTATGCGGCTTCTAACCATCGTTTGATTTCTTATCGACTGCAAAGTGTAAATCAAAAATTTGAAATGAATTAATAATTAATATAATTAGTGTTTTATACAACTATTTGATTCAGTTCGTGTTTGAATTAATCTTTGTTTATTTTTTCAAATTAATTTCAGATGAATAACGACCACGAAAAGGCTATCGAGATTCTTCGCGAAGCTTTAAAAAAGGACAAGGTTCGGTGGTTTTTAATTTCTTATAGTTATATCTTTCATTTTTTTTTATTTATAAAATCATTTTTTATATTTGAGAATTTCTGTTTTATTCGAATGATTTATTGGTTATAATTTTTTTATAGCTTTTTTCTTACAATTAATCACACGGCTTTTGCTATTTATTTTTTCGTTTGTAATTTTTTTTTTGTTTTTGAAATATTGTAAGGTTTTTTTATAATGTTTATTATGCGATTTAATTGTAACTAAGTTGTATTTCTGGCCGTGTGTGAATTGTAAACGTAAAAAATCTTCTTCGCCGATTGGTGGTTGCTGGATCGCTCGAGGATTTAAAAACGTGGGCAGTTGTACTCTCTCGAAAAATATTTGGTGATTGAATCACCTTTGTAAACCTGCAACTTTGATTTCTAGTTCTGAATCACCAACTGCGAACTGCACTTGAGGGAGAAAGGGAGTTAAGAATCATGGGGCGCATAGGTTTTGGCGTTGGAGAATGAGGTTTGATGATTGTTCTTTTATTTTATTATTTTTTATTTTCTGTGCGTTAGAAAAATTTGCCCCCTCAGAGATACTATTTGAATGCCAAACTGGATTATGAAAAACAGCCCCGTGTTATTTATTTTTGTTGTCGCGATTGGCGAATAAGACGAATAATGTTCGTGTTCGTTATTTTTCTTTACTCGTAGGAAAATCCAAAGTTATATCTTCAGCTATTCGATTGTTATTATCAGCAATATCCTATGAACGAGGAAGCAATTTTTAAGGTTTTTGACGAAGCTGTTAATGCCGAAGTTCCTGTCGAAATGAAAATTTTGTTTTCCCAAAGGCGCCTTGAATTTTACGAGGATTTTGGCAGCGACATTAAACGGTAAAAAAAAAATTATTTAAATTTAAAAAAATTATTTAATTCTTATAAAATTTAAAGATTACAAGAATTATATGACGAACACGCCAAACTTAATAAGATTTTAAGTCAAGACAGAAAGAAACGAGGACTTCCAGAAGATGGCAGAGGGTATTTTTAAACTTAATTTCTCAAAAGTATTTATTTAGAAATTTTATTTTAGTGACGAAGGACCGGCCGATAAAAAAGCGAAGGTCGAAGCAAATGGAGTCGTCGCTTCCGCACTACCCACGGCGCAAACTGCAGCTTCGGCAACCGATCAAACAGCAGCGGCTTATAATTATGCTGCAGCTTGGCAAGGATATTCCCAAGCGACAGATCCATCGGTATTGATTCGAATAAATAATAGATAAGTGTATTAATTGAATTTTATCTTTTAAAAGGCATATAATTATCATCAAGCAGCAGCAGCCTGGAATCCATACAGTCAACAGTACTACGCGAGTCATTGATCAGGAATTGGAGTCTGAAAGTGTCAAAATCTGCTTCAAAGTTACTGTTATTTGATAACTTATGTCATACTTTTTGTGTTAAATGGATCTTTTATAGCATTTCACGGAGTAATATGAATTTTGCCAATTGTTTTTTCATTAAATGAGAGCTTATTTTTGTTTTTATTAATACGTTTTTTCACACTGATAAATCGTTTACGAATTTTTCTTTTGTAATGGCGAGTTTGTCTTCACTTAAGAACGTGTAAAAAAAATATTCCATTTTATTATTTTTTATCACTAAGATTTGCACACAATTTTTAATGCAACAATAATTTTTTTTTCTTTTATTATTCTTATCATTATCAAATCAATCATTCGCATTAATTTGTTTAAATTATCATTCATCAGTTGTTTAATACGAGGTAGTTCCATTGTTTCGTGTTTCTAGCAGTCAGAAAAAAAAATTGTATCTGAAAAAATTCAAGCCAATAAAGTATTAATTTCTGGTGAAAAGTTCTAAATTGAATTACAAACAAAACAATTGACCGGTCGGTGAAAAGAAATTTTAGATGCGATTAAATAACCCAATGCGGACTTTTGCCTGAGGAGTTCCCGGATGAACTGACGTCATTGGTGGCCTCCATCTTGCGCACCACCTCGGGTAGGGACGCCTGCGTCCTAAAGTTCGTCGACTGACTCGAAATTAGATATCGTAAGTACAACTTTCATTAATAAGATAGAATAATTCATATTTTCCTTCAATTCCAATAACCGGCTTTAAAAATTCCCTTATTTTCTAAAAAAAGCACAATTTCAATATCTGGAATGTCATCCACGTTTAGAAAACTGAAAAAGTAAAGCGTAAACACTTAAAAATCAACCGAGACAATAGAATAATACATGCAAAAAGCAATCGATACCGGTCGATCGGATGGCACATGAAGAAAAAAATAGAGAAAACCGTTAGCTTTGGCTCTGAAGGCTGACTCGATTAGGCTTATGGCGAGCCGCCCCTTGAACTACGTGTTAGTTCGCCGGTTATTATCGAACCACATATCGCGTAACAGTTGGACTGATTGAAAAACGTGTAACCTCAAATTTATTAATGATATTTTACCATTACTGATTCGTACTCTTAATCACATAATTGTTTACACTATTACCATTCATTCGAAACATCATTAAATTGTATAAATTGACTGTAAACAAATTTTGTTGCTAATTTCAGAAAGAAAAGTTGTTGTTAACTTAAGATCACAAACATGACGACTGTAGCCGAGCCACCCGCCCGAACTGAGTTCCAGGAACTCCAGTTCAAGGCTAATCAAACGACAGATGAGGTATATTCAATTAATTAATTAATAATTCGATTTAATTTAATATGTATTTTTATTCTCTTCGATCGATAGTCGTTAGAAAGTACACGACGAATGATGACACTATGTGAGGAGGTAAAGTATTGAATAATTTTATTTGGATTATTACTTAACGATGATGATAAGCATTTATTTTTTCAATATAAAGTTATAAAGTAGCATTAGCATTAGGCTAAATTAGAGTTTTTAAACGATGTAGGCGTACCTCATCTTGAATGAATTAAAAGTTTAGGTTTTTAAAGTTAACGATTTTTATAAATAAAAAGTTATTAACATTTCATATTATATAAAATAAGATTATTTGAGAATTTGATCTGCTTCTGTAGAGTAAGGATGCAGGTATACGAACTTTGGTGGCTTTGGATGAGCAAGGAGGTAAGATAAAGATGACGAGACTTTAAGAATGAGATTAAAAATTTTTTTCGATTTTTTTAAATAATCGAAAAAAGAATTTTTTTAAATGTTTTTTTCTAAGCATTTTGCTCGAATGTTTGGCTAAATAGAGGTGATTTTTTTGTATGTTGCTATACTTGAGCCTAACTAAAGTATGATTAAAACACTTTACAAATGTTAATGTTTGGAAACTTAATGAAAGGAACGTGATACAATTTATTAGAGTTGAAGTGGTTCAATGTGCCGTTGATTCCAATGTTAGGGTATGGATTTAATACTGCTTGTTAAAGGCCATTGTGCTTTGCAGTTCGGCTTTAATAAAATGTGATTTTGCTGGTTGAAATGAAAAGAATGCTCGTTTAAAATGCTTTAGTGTAATTATTACGGATTTAATCTTGTTTTAATTTAAAATTTTAGGTAATTTAAACGTTTTAAATTCAACTGTTTCCTTACATAAATTCAAAAGTTGTAAAATATTACAAAACATACAAGTTTGTTATGATTAAAGAATGGAAGTTGTCAAGGAGTTGTCAACAGCAAACTACGGATCGATACTGTTGAATACTCAATGAAAATTAAAAAAATATAAAAAAAGAATATGAAATTAAAATTTATTTTCAAAAAGTCAAACATAATAAAATCTTGGTTCGATATTTATAGATTAATTCATTTTAATAACAGGTTTTTATTTAAAGCAACAATCAAATTTTTTTTTTATTCAAAATTTATTTTGTATTGGCCAATCGCCAACACTAAAAGTTTTGAGCCCATTTGCAAATGAATTCATTTGTGAAGTGTTATTATTACATAAAAATTGTGTATGAAATAACTGCTGACTCGCCAATTGAGTTTTTTAAATAATTGAATATTACTGCATCTTTGCTTTTTGTTTATGACATGTTTATTGACTTTGCTTTATGGCTACTCTATGTTCTTTCTTATTACTAATGCATCTGACAGAGTAAAGAATATGGTATTCGCACACTTGTGGCCCTGGATGACCAGGGAGGTAAGGAAAGATCTAACAAATAATATCAAAAAGAATAAATCAGTCACTGGAACAAGCCAATTGACTTCACTTTATTGTATAAGCACATTATTAATTTTTATTATAATTTGTGATTTTAGTAAATAGTTTAATTTAATTTTCTTATTATTTTGCATGTTATTTTGCTTTATTTTTCCTTATATTCAGAGTCGAGAAGTAGGAATTAAAACTTTAGTTATGCTGGATGAACAAGGGGGTAAGAAATTAGTATTAAATTAAATTAAGAATTTATTTGTTTTGTTTTAATTTGAGTTGATTGAACCTATTTTCGTTTGATTTATTTCCAGCACATTTTGTGGAAAAGTTATTAAAATGGGAAAAATTATTGTCAGTAATTAAGAGAAAATTTGATAAGTGTTTAAATTGCATGAGCCGGAAATCTTTATTGTTTGCTCTGCACTTGCATGATTTGAAATGAATGAAGCATATTTTAAATGCATTTTATCTTTTATTTTAAATTGCACAACAAAATTGTTCAATTCAAATTCAGTCTGTGAACCGTAACTTTTAAATTGCTTCGTACGAATAATGGGTAAATCACACTATCGGGACAATCATCATATGATATTCCTGTCACTGTCATTTATTAAATAATATCTCATTGTTGAGTTATCTCCTTTAAAAATAATGACAAATTGCGAATTAAATGACAGTCTAATCTCTAGTAATTGGCAACGCAATTGAATAAAATTATTGACTTTTTTTTTTTGAAAGAAATTAAATTTTTTGAAAAATTAAATTTTCATTGCATCACAATCTATTATTTGTACGCAATTTCTAAATGGGTTCATATAGTTTAATGAATAGAAATTACATTTTTTCTTCAGTTCTGTTTTATCGAAGGAAAAAAATTAAATCTTTATAAAATGGAATTTAATGAAGAAAAAATGTGGTTTGTCAATTAAAATTTTGAAAAATAAAGCTGCTTGTGTGTAACAGAGCAACTGGATCGAATTGAGGAAGGAATGGATCAAATCAATGCAGACATGAAAGAAGCCGAGAAGAATTTGACTGGAATGGAAAAATGTTGTGGCATTTGTGTGTGTCCATGTGGAAAGTAAGTCGATGAAATAAATTGCATTTATTTCATCATTTCATGTCATTATTTTTCTAATAATTTAAAGGCAAGCGAGTTTCAAAGAGGATGCTGATTACGAAAAGACATGGAAATCGAGCAACGATGGAAAAGTTGTAAGTAATCAACCCGCTCGAGTTATGGACGATAGGAATGGGCTGGCGCCTGGTGGCGGCTACGTGGCCAGGTGAATTTAAAATTTTATTTTACACTTGATTTTAATGATTAAAATATTAACATTAATTAATATTATTATCAGGATCACAAACGATGCGCGTGAAGATGAAATGGAAGAAAATATGACGCAGGTGAATACAATGATTGGCAATTTACGTAACATGGCCATCGACATGGGAACTGAGATTGGTTCACAGAACGAACAAGTGGATAGGATTAACATGAAGGTATATTTTATTTATTTTATTAATTTAGATAGAAATATGTACTTTGATAATTATTTTGGCACTTGTTGGTCATGTAATATCATTAACCTCTATGTGAAAGTTGTCAGTAACATTGTTGTTAACGTTTTTCGTATTTCATAAGTTGGCAGATGAATGCAGGCAGAGACGTCGATTAAGAAGATTGTGCGATAGTTGATGTGGTAAAAATGAGAGATTCACCATTTTTATCACTGAATTTTTTTATTTACTACGCATTCTATTATCGTTTATTTATTTATTTATTTTTAAATTATTATTTATTTTTTTAATTTCATAGTTAGCAAACACAATTTTAAAATATTTTTCAATGAAAATTTTTTTCTACTTAATTTTGTACACAATTTTTGATTATTTTTCAAATTTCATTTTATAATGTTCAAATGTTATGTTTTAAGGGTTAACGAGTTATCAAATTTTCAGTTACTGAAGAACTTTATTTGATTCTATTAAATTGAACTAATTTACTAATTTGCATGATTCGTTTTTGTTTGTACATTTTAGTTGTGAGACTGTGTGCGTGACATTTGAGTTCTTTCCCTCACTGTTGTCCATTTTTTGTTTTACCTTTAGGGAAGATCGAACGAAGATCGACTAAGATCGGCTACCGAAATTACTGGCAAAATGTTAAAAAAATCCTAAAGCATTGCTGTTTGCTGCTTGCTTTTATATTAGGGTCAGTCCAACCAGTCTCGTATAATCGCAGCCAATCAGCGAGCCTCCAAACTTCTCAAGGATTAAATAAGAAGGATCATCTACACCTTTCAAGATGGAAATTATTTAAATTTTTTTTTTCTTTTTGATTCATTTTCTCTTATTATTGTTATTAACTGTATTTTCGTCTTTTATTGTGTGGATATATAAGTACAATGCCTGGAATTATCATCAATTATTTCTTGATATTGTTTTTTGTCATAATTTTATTTATCACTCTAGTAAATTTCTAATCTTAACTACTTTATTGTTTGACCATTCCGAAAACAATAATGGAAGTTGAACAAGATGGAAATGTTTTAAATGCAATGTGTAGTATTAACTTAAAAATTTGTAACTTAAATTATTTAAAAAAATCGAAATAGTTAACAGTAACAAAAATTAAGTACCAATATTAATGTGTGTTGTACTAATGATGTAAATACAATTTACTAATTATTTAATTTTGTGATATTTTGCAAATTGTCGAGTTTGAAGAGATTTTTATTAATTATTTCTTCGTTATTTTAAAAAAAAAAATTATTCTATGACTTTTTATCATTCCAAAACTAATTTTTCTCTTCACTGAATTTCTATGAAAGAAAGTAATTTATTAATATTTTAAATATTACTTGGGAATTAATTCTACATCGAATTACTTTGAAATAAATAATAAATCGTGCCCTTATTAAATGAAGTTAGTTAACATTTTCTTTTCAACTAAAGGAAAATATTAATGAGAGAAATAATTCTGTCATATCAGATGCTGTTATAAAGTAATTTTTTTAGTTTTAATATAGAATCGATATACTTTGGAAAAATATAAAAAAAAATTTCCATTACAGAATTTAGGGTATAGTTCAGTATTAAGTAATTCCAATTTTGAGCTCTGGAATTAAAACAAAAAGCAAGAAATAATTACTTAGATTAGTGTCTGTATTAATTTTTGGTAATGTTCATTGTAGTTGCACTCAAAATTCCATATTGTCATTTTTCTTGCGATTTCACAACCGAAATTTTTCTTCCATTATGGCCAATTTGACGAGAAATTTCAGGGAGATTAATTTCTTTGATATAAAAAAAAATGGTAACGCGTGTACTTGAATTGATGCTAAAAGTATTTTTAAAAAAAGTTGCACTTTTAAATTTTTGTAAATTTTTTATAGCTTGATAAAACCCCTAAATGAATCTCATCAATATTAATTTGCTTAAACATCTTTATTTTAGCAGACATTATAAAGGGGAAAATGATTTTCATAAAGCTTTTGTGAATTGCAATTTATATCATAAAAAAAATAAAGAAAAAAAATACTTCCAAAAAACATCTTTTAGTATTTAATGTTAAAAGTATTTTTCATCACTTTATCTCCATGTACAGTGTTTTTGCTCTTGCCTAAAAAAAAAATAAAATAAATATCAAAGATTTCTGTTTTTCTCTCCAATCTCCCAACTTTTTGCCAATATACATTCGAAAACATTGATTAATAAATTTGAAAACACCTATTTCAGGCATGAAATCTTGAATAATTATTTTCAACCAGATTTAGTTAATTAAAATACACCCATAATTCCATTTTGATAATATTAATACAATTAAATATTAAAAAAGCTTCTTCCTGGTCGCCGTATACCTTTCCATATACTAAAAAATAAACCAATCACTTAAATGAAAATGAAAATTCTTGTAATTTCTCACCACTTCGTAACCATCCATGTCGTGAAATTCCTTCATTTCGAATAAATTACCTTCGAGGGCGAGTAAAGAGACTTTAGAATCTCGTAAAACTGTAACGGGAATCGATGCTACTGTCAAGCAATTTTCTTCCAGACGAAGAATTTTCAGTCTAGGCCAAGATACTATAGCTTCTGATAGTGAGGATACCTTGAGAAAAATCAATATTGAGATTTATTATCGAATAAACAAAACTATTTGAGCTGTTTATTTACCTGATTTTGATTTATGTTCAGTTCTATGACTTGAAAGTCTTTCGTTTCATCCGGGATGGCGCAAATTTTATTTCGTGATAAATCGACAACCTCAATATGAGGTAAATGAACGAGCATAATTGGAAATGTTGATAACTTATTATTTGAAACCGATACAATTCGTAAATTCTTCAAATTGGCAAAACCGCTGGGCAAACAAATAATGTTATTATCGTTTAAGTAAATATTTTCCAGTTTTTTCAGATTTCCAATTTCGTTTGGTAAATCCTCTATATTATAATAAAAAAAAAATTAATTTTTAAATAATTAAATTTAATTTATAAATTTACTTAATCTGTTCCTGGATAATGTAAGATGCTTCAGTTGTAAAAATTGTCCAATATTTGATGGTAATGTTACTAATTTGTTCTCTGATAAATCCAATGTTCTCAGTACTTTTATCAGCTTAAATAGTTCTTGTGGAATCTGTGGAAACAAATAGGTGATTATGGAATAATTATTGATTTTAATTTCTATTTAAATTATACCTCAGTTAAATTTTTTGAACACAATTGCAAAATGCCAGTCTTCTCGGCGTTTTCGAAATGTTGCTTTAATGAATTACCCATTGCGCATATAAAATATTTCGCTATATTAACTAGTGGTGATAGATTAATTAAAGAACTAGATTTTTATATCTAGATTTCATGAGGAAAAAAATTAGTAATTTGTCTAATTACTCACAGACAAAATTTACTCCTAAATCGACATTGTAAACAGTCACACCCTGCGTTTGGGCATCTATTTATTATTATTGGACTCGGATGTTACGTTTTACTTTGTTACGTACTAGGAAAAGCATAAAAGTAATGGCATTTGAAGTTAAGTAGCATTTTTAATTTTGCGTCTAATACGCTAGTATAATTATTAAAAATTATTCAACAAGTTATTCAAGAAAGTAAATAATTAAAAAAGTAAATAATTTAGTTGAGTATATTCCTATATCTAGTCTTTATTGCGCATCCTTAACAACGCATAGCAACGAGTAAAAACATTCCCAAAAGAGCTAAAATGGATAAGCCTCAGATTATTGTTCACGCTGAAAAGCAAATGAATTATACTGTTTTTGATGTCAAATGGATTCCATACAGTGCAAAAATAATTGTGTTGGGTTCACATCCTACAAGTACAGGTGCTTTTGAAATATTCGATTTGGATGAAGGCAGTTTAACATTACTAAAACAAGTTAAGTATCAAACATTGAATTTTATGTTGCTATCGTTTATTCTAATTAAAATTCTTTTAATTGTATCACACAGGAATCTAAATCGAAGTCAATAAAATGTGGGACTTTTGGTGCATCGACAATGTATCAGAGAGAATTAGCAACAGGAAACTTCGAGGGAAAAATGCAAATTTGGTTAATTTTAAATGATTATTTTATAAAATAGCATTTTGATGTATAAATCAATTCTTTATTAATTACTCACTTCCAGGAACTTAGAAAAAAGCGAATTTCCAATTTATTCAGTCGATGCGCATAAAGAAATTATAAACTGCATTGACGGAATCGGTGGATTAGGAGAAGGGAAAGGAGCTCCAGAAATTGTAACTGGAAGCAGAGATGGTAAATTGAAACAAAAACTTATTTTAAATTACATTTAAGTAATTTTAAAATCAAAATTTTCAGGAAGTGTAAAAGTATGGGATCCGAGACAGAAAAAACGAGCAGTCGCATGCATGGAACCAGCTCCTCAAGAAAGTAGAAGAGATACTTGGGCAGTTGCATTCGGAAATGCTTATCATCAAAACGAACGTTGTGTTTGTGCTGGTTACGACAACGGGGATATAAAGATGTTCGATTTACGAACACTTTCAGTGAAATGGGAAACCAATTTGAAAAATGGAGTAAAGTTTTCATTAATTCTTAAAAAGCTCAAAATTTTCAATTAAATTTCATTTAATTTTAAGGTATGTTGCGTCGAATTTGATAGAAAAGACATTCAAATGAACAAATTAGTTGCCACCTCATTGGAATCCAAATTTAAAGTTTACGACTTAAGAACACAGCACCCCAAAAAAGGATTTGCACATTTAACCGAAAGAGTAATTATAAACAATTGAATTTAAAAATTTTATTAAAATAATTTATTTTAAGGCTCACAACTCGACTGTTTGGCTCGTTCGACATTTACCACAGAAACGAGACATTTTTATGACCACCGGTGGCAACGGAAAACTTTGCTTATGGAAATAGTAAACTTATTTTCTAACTAAACGATTGTTTATAAACAATAATTTTTTCAGTTCGTATCCTCCAAATCGGCAAATCCGTGATCAAGATGGAATCCCTATCGGCGTGGCAGGTTCAGTTCAACCATTGCAAAATCAAACGATAGGAACCCAACCAGTCACAGGACTAGATTGGAATAAAGATAAGTTAGGTTTACTCGTATGTTCGAGCTTAGATCAAACTGTAAGAACAGTTATAGTCACTAAGTTAGCAGGTTATTGAAAATTTTTTCATTTTAATAAAAATATACATTAAATCGAAAAATGTTTTAACGTAATTTAATCATGACTGAGTTTCTCCGCTATCATCTTCTGAATCTTTTCCGATTCGAGTTGCTCCAATGTTAAAAGGGAAACGCCTAACTGATCGTCCTGAAAACAAAAAACAATAAAACTGAATGTAGATTTTTGTATTTAAAAAAACCTTTTACTTTATTAAAAGCTTGAGCCATTTGGAGCAGAAATCTTTTAGACATTTGAATCGCTTCCTCTGTCGATAAATTGCAATAAGTGTCTTTTAAATGTTCCTGAATCCATTTTGGGAGTTTACCACGTTTATCGTTTCTTGAAAACCTCTACAAAATTCAGTTTAACTTCAAGCTTACTTTAGAAAGATTTTCAATAACCTTATCAGCGAATATCATGATGCCGTAATCGGTTTTCCCACGAAGCGCTCTGCCAACACATTGCGCCGCATGACGCATCGCATCAAATGTTAGAAAATCATTCTCCTTAATTTGGAACTGATCTCGAAGATATTCTAAACGAGCCTTTTATTTAAAAAAATTAGTTGTAGAATAGTTTCAAAGTAATGTATTTCTTACCTTTAATATTCTACTTTGAGTATAAACGTATGGAATTCCAAACATGATTACAGCACGACCAAGATGATGATCTTAGAAATCAAATATTAATTTTTTTAAATTCATAAAATGTTGAAGGATTTACCAAAATCAATTCCTTCCGATACTTTCCCTCTTGCAACTGATAAAAGTACTGCACCTCGTCCGTTTTCGCAGGCTTTGATGTAATTAAGCAATGCTAAACTCGTTTCAGCTGCATCTTGAGTTTCAATGAATAATAATTTTCTTCTCTGAATATTATCGATGATTCCCTGCTCGTACCACGATGCCACTACCGTTTCCATATACAAATAGCTAGTGAAAAAACAAACTACTCCGTCTGGTACAATGTGGGTTATGTCAACTAAAAGATTCCCATAATTTCGAATAACAGCTGAAATATTTAAGAAAATAGTTATTAATTCAATTTCGTTATGGGATGATATTCAAATTACCTATATCTTCCCTGGATTCGAATTTTGTTGTCATTGCAACTTGGTCATTGCCTTTAGTAACAATCTAAAATGGAGTTTAAAAGAAATTTAAATTTAAATTAGTAAATTCCAATTGTATTACCATTGGACAAATACAAGGCCGTGATAAAGTCATTGTTAGTGACGTAGTTACGACTGGATGAAAATCAAGAATTTTTGGATACATGTCTGGTGGAGACAATGTCTAAGATTGCAGAGAAACGTCATCAAAGCTTTTACATTATTTACAGATTTATAATTTACTCCTGATGTGATTATGACTGACTGAAAACGATCAAATACAGGTTTAATGGCAATTGAAGAATCCAAGCAGCTAAAATGTAAAATTGGATTTGATATCGTTGGTGTTCGGTCGTCAAATGGTTCAATGATTATTGTAAAACCTTTGAAAG
>JAQFZU010000388.1:0-28171 GCA_034696185.1 Henia vesuviana | reverse complement strand
ACAATGATGCAACAATGTCACATGAATGTAATATGTTCCATTGAATTCCTTACATGTCATTTACTTAAATTGATAAGTTAATGTTTTTTTATATTCACATGATTGTGAAATAATTCACCTGGTAGGTGTTTGGCCGGACACCCTGTATAGAAATTACGTTGAATAAAGATTTATTTTCTTCTATTTGAACTTTAAATACCCATTTTTATTAGATATTTCGTTGTGACTGGGTACCTCTCTTTTTCATCTTCCATCGGCAATGCGTACGCACAAACATACTCCAACCCCCAGTTCATCCCTCATGTTACAACGAGGTGATTTGGAGGTTGGGTTATGTTTATATCTCGCTCCGTACGTACCAAAAAAAATCAATACAATCGACTATTTTTGCCTGGTAAAGGATCCTATTGATACTATCTGCTTCTGTATTTTAATGCCAGTTAAATTAAAAGTTGAATAATATTTTAAAACTGAAATAAAATCTGAAATAAAATGTTAAAGTTAAATGCAATGTTGAATAAAGTTCTAAATATTAGATAAAATCTCGAATTGTTAAATCAAATATTAAATAAACTTTTCGAATATTAAATGAATTTTTAAATGTTAAATGGCATATTAAATAAAATGTTAAAGTTGAATATTGACACGAATGGCCCTCCATACCATACCACTAGCTTTACTACAAAGTAGATCGAACAGATAAAGACCTTTAACATTTAGATAATCTCCGGAACAATTTGATGAGTTTGCTAAAATTATATTTTAAACAAAACAAAAAATATTTAATAAAATTATTAAATAAATGAAAATAAATAAAAACAAAAATTTGAAGTAAACTAAGCAAGATAAATTAAATTAAGTTTTGTAAAGAAGATATCTTCAAATTCGAAAATATTTTTTAAAACTTGATTAAAATAGCATTTTATGCTCGCTGTCACTCAATGGAAATTATTTTTAGATTAGTTTAGTTTGTTAAACATCTTAATATTACCTATTAAATTATTTACAACATTTTAATAATGAAACTTATTACTTAATTTAAAAAATATAGGATATAAAACAACTTTTATGTAGCGTTTATTTCATAAATTATTACTTAATTTAATTTATTTTCATACCGCATTTTGAGGTTACAATAATATGTTCACCTTCATCATTAATTATAAGTTACCAAACCGGCATTAAAACAGGCCCTTCACGAAATTTCACAGTTGATTTTTTTTTTTCAATTCTAACCTTGATTTGCAAACGGAGTTGTTGCGAGTACCGATGTAATATATTTTAATTAAAAAATAGAATAATAAATAAAGAAAATGGAAATTATTATTTCCGTTTGAATTTCCGGAAATTGTTATTTCGTTGGCAGAACTTATTTATGTATTTTATGACCTGTGGAAATTTTTAAATTGCAGCTGCGAGAAGAATTGCACCGCAAATGGCAATTATTCATCTTCGAATAATTCATTGTCGATAAAAACATCCGTATGTTTACTACTTTATATGAATTTTTATTTTTTATTTTTTAATAATTTAAAATCGAAATATTTAAATCTTTTGTTCCTTAATTTAAATTTGGAAATAAAAAAATTATTTTTATAAAGTTTTGATTGATTAATTTCGGATTGTTTTATTGATATTAATTTAACTATCGATCAAAATGTATTTAAACTATTTCCATCGGAATCTTTTCGATCAAATTTTCAAAAATGACAAAAATTCCCTCATTCGGGTTATAAATATAATAAATCGAGCGAAATCCGCAAGCACCGGATCTCAAAACGAGATTTTCAATACTCAAAGTCTATAAAATTTGTTCTTTGAATTGATAAAGTTCATTCTTTTATTAGTTTTGGGCTCGATAAATCGCGTTTTTCTTTTAACGATTGTTTTAAATAAAAAAAGACTTTTACTAAAATTTCAAACTTTCAATTATATATATATAAATATATTTATACAATATTAATTATTTTTATACACTCGTAATAGATTTTTAGTAAAAATATATGTACATATTAAGGCTTTAATGAAATATTTTATCTTCAATGTATAACAAATAACAATAATTATCATTATTATACTAATCGTTTACAGAAAATTTTCATTTTATCTTTTTTACAATTTAAAAAGATAGCAAATAAAAGAAATGGCGAGACTTTATATTCCTTTGTACGAAATTAACAATTAGACATGAATAAAATTTCATTAAGATAATGATGACTAGCGACTCCTTTTGCGCCATAAACCAACAGATGGAATTAAAGGAGTTCAATTGTAATGGCAAACAATAGCAAAAAAGAAAAAAAATTTAATTTCACTATGGCACTTGGAACTATTAAATAACCATTTACGGAAAATAATTTTTGTCCTCTTTGGGTATAAAATTTTTTCATAATAAATACAACACTTCAATATTAAATAAAAATAAAAATTTACAAATTTGACGTCGTTGCAATAATGGCTATGTCCGAAGCTGAACTCGCCCCCCCACCATTACCAGCCCCCCCGCACTGTCGATTTTCTCGTTTCAACCTTTGTTTAAGATGCACTTTTGCGTGTCGTTTCTTTTCGTCGCTCCTAGCGAATTTTCGACCACAGAGGTCGCATGAAAAGGGTTTTTCACCAGTGTGAGTCCTAATATGTGTTGTCAAATGATCGCTTCGACTAAACGACCTCATACAAATCCTACACTGAAAGGGTTTTTGTCCCGTGTGAATTCGAATGTGTCGTGTTAGTTCGTCGCTGCGACTGAACCTACGATCGCAGCCCTCGACTGGACATGCATAAGGCCTTTCGTGGACGGGTGTTTTGCTGGGTCTGTTTGGGTACTTCCTCGGCTTAACCGGAAGTAATTTTATAGGCACTGGACTTTGTTGATACACTTGGCTCAGGATTTCGTGACCTTTGCTCGTCGATGGATTGTATTCGGCCAACGAAGGTGACAACAAATAATTTGTTGAATGAGTCGTGTTTGTCTCGTTCGAATCGCCTTTCCGCGACGGTCCGGCGGGTGAATAGTCGGGTGGGAGGACACTGGGGGTCGGAAAAGTGGTGACTGTTCGCGAATAAATTAACTCGTCATGCACGATTTGTGGTAAGACAGTAGAATGAGTCTGCGCGCCGCAACTGGTGTACATCGGTGGTTGTTTTAGAGCATAATTGGCATTGCTCGAATCGCTGTAAGTGGACGGGACAGTGAGATTGAGTAATTCTTGGGCAACCGCATGCATTTGATGGGAATACAAGAGCGATCGTTCACCTCGAGATCCTCGATCGCCCGATTCGTAAGATGGACTGGGACTGCCAGCACTGGGAACTGGCGACGATGCTGCGACTACTGTTTGAGGCGAACCGATCACAGAAGACGAATGTTGCGGTTGATGATGGTGATGATGATGGTGATGGGGCGAGGTCGGTTGTTGAGGTTGAGTTAGAAAACTCAATAATGGTGGAAACAATGGGTTTTTGTCACAAGTAAAATTCCAATTGGTATTGGTTGTCTCTAACGGTGATGATGAAGATGATGGAGGCACCTCGTTAATTATGTTTGTGTTGGTAGTGGCTGTGGTGATGGTACCGCAGTAACTGATCTTGTGACCCGAAGGGGTCAGTTGATGCGTTGTGTTTGGATACATACTGTCTTCAGATGATGCCGAGAGTTCGTCTATGCGGAAAAAATCGTAATCGTTAATCATAAAATGTATCCATATTTCTCTTTTGTTAATATTTCAATGTGAGTAATGGGTAAATTTAATTTTGTAATAAACAAATCTGGATAGGAAAGACTCAAAACCCCTCTAATATCATCAGAGTGGAAAGTGCCTTTTAACTTTGGTTATCAGTTATGTGAAGTCCAGATACTGCACACTTTAATTGTAATTCCGAGTCTCTCAAAAAAGCTTTTTACGCATTGGATGCTAATAATTTATGAAAATTTATTTAGATTATTTAGTTCTTGGAAAAGAACAATTATTTTTATTTGCGGAATTGATTTCACAAAATTGTTTTTTATAAATTTAAAATTTAATTTTAACTTTTTTTTATTTTTGCTTGTTTGTGATCAAGTTTTCCATCTTTTCAGGAGAAATTATGTTTCCAAAATGGACTATTCGCACGTTTTTTAATTAGATATAATTTTGAGGGGACATTTCGGAGTTGGTTGTACTGTGTTATTACTAAGCATTTTTGAAAAATGCATTTACCCGATATTATCTTTATGGATTTCCGAGGAAAAAAAGAGAAATAAACTGGCTTAAATTCAGCACAAATAGTTTTTCCTTACTTCTACTTCGCAGCACTAGATGGTGACGGTATATCTTAATCGATTTTCTCCGTCATTCATCTCTTTATTTACGAACCAACATCCCCATTTACTCTATCCACGGCCTAATCTCTTGCATCACGTGCTCACTCAACTGCTGCAATTACTTTGTTCCATCCTTGTCTCACATAAAGTGATTTATCACAAAAGTAAAACACAATCAGTTTAAACTTAGACTATTTTTTTCTCAAAATATTTTTAAAATATTATAACACATGATTTTCACTACTTTTAATAAACATTACTATAAAAAAAAGCAAAATAAAATACCAACCTGTTGTAGGGCCAACAAAATTAGCAATTCCACTAGCGAAGAATGAATTTAATTGGGAAGTTGAAGTGACACGAGTTTCGAGGCTCGTGGGTGAGACGGGACGAGTGAGTCCAGCGGCGTGTCCTCGGCAGCCGTGCGCCGAGTCGACGACAGACGGCCCCCGAGGGCTGAGTAACTGTAATTTATAAGGTGTCGTGTCACAACTGAACGTGTGATGAGACTCGGTCAACGCAACGTGCGAAAGTGTGTCTAAGCCATCCATAATCATGCTCGGTAGCGCTTCTAAGACACCTGCAAACACAAACGACAAACCAAAGTTGATTGAAAATTCCTTTTGAAAAGAGTTGACTAAAATAGGCTGCGACTGTCGCGAAGAATCACATTTTGATTTTATGAATGAGTTGCAATTGACATAAGCATCCAGTACCTTATAAGGAATATGATGGTCGTTTGACCAATCAGAAAATACTCGAACAAATCTTATTAAAACGAATCTCGTGATGTCAAAATGACGTCGACAATCAAATAATGAAGACTCACACTTCATTAAATTATAATTAAAAATAAATTTTTTCTGATATTTTGAAATAACTGAATTTTTAATTTAAAAAAAAAAATCAAATGCAAATTTAAAAATTTCCATAAAATGTCATTCGGTTTTACAACAACAAAAACAGACGGATTTAAACTCAATTACGTCATCCGATCGATAATAAAAATAAATTTACAAAATGACAAGATGAAGACTTTAAAAATAAAACAATCTTTTAAAAATGGCTTTTTAAAATGTTTAAAACTGTCGTTTGACGATTATTAACTCGTCCCTTCAATTAAGCGATTTTTTTTTTAAAACCAAAGCCATAACTGGAGACTCGAAAGCCACTGGGAGATGAAACAGCATAACAAGTAAATAGACTTGACCTTGAAAAAAAAGGGTAAGACGAGGAAGGATGCCAAGAAGTAACTTAAGATGCGCACATTTACTCGACTTCGAGTCTCGTTTTAGTTTGTATTCAATTAACGATACTAATTCGTTGTTTTTTCTACAACTCGTTGCGCTTTGTTTATACTCATTTCGTGACGTCATAATGACAATGAATATTCTTTAAACTAAAACATTGCGTGCAGTTCAATACATCAATAATAAATATTTTAAAAAAATTAAATCGCCACGTGCACAAGTGGTGGCATCGATGTTCTTTTGTTCAAGAAGAACAAAAGTGTATTGAACAGTCTACTGTGGATATGATATTATATAAAATAAATTCTAAAATTAAATCGAGTTTTGTTGCTGGTACTAGAAAAAAAAATTTGATGGATTTAAATGATAAAATAAGTTAATGTAAAAAAAATAAAAAATAGAAAAAAAATAAAAATTAAAAAAAAAATTAGGCAAAAAATAATTGAGACATAATTAAAACTCACGTGTCTTTAGTCATTCGATTGCGAGTGAAAGTAGCCGATGCATTTCAATTATTTTAGGTAATCCGAATAAAAGTTAGTACGAGTTTGCTCAACCGGCAAACTAAAGTTTTCCCTGGTGGATGCGATGGCAGATGCCGAAGCGCGCGCCACGGGCGATTCTCAATGCAATTGCGTTGCCATTGGTCGGATCCACGAGGTATGGGTGGGCGGACACGGTTCTAGATTGGTCCAATATTCACCTGTTGCTCCATCACTCGAAGCGGAACTAGAAATTCGCAAACGGGACAACATCTGTAATTTTTTATTTCCTCAAATTTTTTTTTTATCACAGATAGGAAAATTAATAAATTATTTCTTCGTTTTATCGAAAGAAAAAAGTTATAAAAATCTGTTGAGATTTATTGTGTTTGTTATAAGATGTGGGGGAGAGTTGGAGGTAGTGCAGGGGGTAATGAATTACGATGGGTGAGGTCGTGTGATCGTGACTAGAGAGTTACAAAGTCACATACTTTACTGATGAAGTGCGGATTAATAAAGTTTTTATTTTTATTTTTTATTGTTTTTTTTTCAGGTTTTAAATTAAAAGTTTTGTTGATCCAATTCACACGAATGCAAAAATCTTTCAACGAATAACTCTCGCTTGTGACGTCGTTAACGCATTTTTCACACTTGAATGTATTTGTATCTCGACGTAATTAAAAAGTAACTTTTTCGACACGGAACAACCCACTCTTCTTTTTTTTATGGTTTGTAGTGTCTGAGATAAATGCGGAAATGACGCGATGATGACTGTCGACCTTAAAAACAAGTGGAAAACGACAAAAGCAAATTGATTGATGAGTGGCGCGCGACCCGATCTAGCCTCGAGCCAGGGCGCGAACTCGCCACACCTCTTCGTTGCAAGTCTCAACAAACTTGAGCGATGACGATGCGATTAATTCATTATTTCTACATTTCTATGCATCGATAATTAATCTTAGAAAAAAAAAATAAAACCAATAATTAAAAAAAAATTTTTTTTTAAATTAGAAATTTATTCTTGTTTGGCTTAGCGCCTGAACTCTTTTGTTAACTCATTAAAAGCGGTTGTGATTAGCGTGATTAAACCCCGAAGCTCCACTCCCTAAATAAGGAAGGGAAGGGTTGGTCGAGTCACGCACTCCCGATATCTTTTATCGTTTCTCATCTTTAGCGGGTGACACTACGCTCGACATTAACCGCAAACTACTAGTAAAACTTATAATGGCATTGTTGAATGGCAAAATCGGCAATAAGGTTGATAAAAGTGTTTTGGAGTTATCTTCTTAACCTCGCTCTAATTACAGGTGCAAGACACAAAAGGGTTAAGCATTGCTTAATGGACTTCTTTCCCTCTTTGCGCCATCTTGGCCCTCGAGCTGCAATTATTTGTTCGGTGATTTATCGGTTCCTCCGCTCGGTTATAATTACAGAGTTTCTTAGAGCAAGGGTCGATAGAAAGTCTCGATGCTTTTCTTACGAAATGGTCGAGTCTATTTTAGATCGTTAATGAAATGAGTTTCGTTATGGGTAATCTTCGTTTTGTTGTTTTTTTAATCACTTTAATTCGAGGGTCTCGCCGTTGATTCATTTCGCACTCGCGTGATATGTTTTGATTTTTTTTAAAAATTATTATTAGCCATCTTACTTATTCCATCTGTTAAATTCGAGACTGAAAAAGAATTTTAAAAAGTTAAAAAAAATGGTTGGACCCCAGGATGGCCTCGATACACATCAACTTGCATAAATCACAATTCCTCACGCGACTCCGCCTACGTTAACGTACGCGACTCCCCACGAATATCGTTTTTATTATAATTTAATATTTAAATAAATGTTTAAACTAGTGTTTAATAAAAAATTATGGATAAAAAATTATGTTTGTAAAAATTATGGCTCTATTAAAGTCATTGATTATCTTCTTAAAAGTAATTTTTTCTACGTTATAAGCTTACTAATTTTTTAAAACTTTTTTGTTTTGGATTTCAGGTTAAAGCACCCGCCCATTACAAAAAAATCAAAATCATTTAAAAGTTAAATGAGTTGTCTTCAACTGTAAACGCCCGTATTTGTTCCAAAAAAAAATTTTTACTCACATTAATTATAAAAAATGAAAAAGATTTTTTTTAGGTTTTCTTAGATTTCCAAGTTAATTTTGTTAGTTCATGGGAAAAATGCTGATAAGTGATAAAGATTTCGATCGGATATGACCGACCCCCCCAATCATGGCCAAATTACGGGTCGAACGGGTTCACAGGCCCCTTACAAACATCGAAAGCGACCGAGCGAAACGAAAGTTGCGACCCATAATTTGGAGCGACCAAAACATTTCTTTCTTGGGAAAATTAACAAGGAACTCAACAAAAACTCAACGAGGCCCGTGACTGTGCATAAAATATCCAATCTGAAAATGGCATAAGCATTGGCCATCATAAACATCGCGATATCCTATTAATTTTTTTCCCGTTTAAGGAATTGGAACGGCGAAGCGATAAATGGGTGAGAGTCACGCTCCGATGAGCGTAAAAACGGATACAAAACTATACACGATCATACTTAAAACCGAAAAGAAAACAAAACCAAAATTTAAAAAAATTTAAAAAAAAAACAAAATTTTTAAATTTTTTTATTAAGTTTATATTGACAAAATAAAATAACAGTAAATAACGACATTAAAGTAAATTAACTGCGATTATATAGTAGAAGACGATTTATAAAATAATGGTATAAATGTAAATAAAATGCAAATACGTAATTGAAAGCAAACAAGGCCACTATGAATGGAGAAAAATGGAAGAAAAACGTGCTCGTTTGTCGCCCCCGCATTAGTCGTTGCATAATTCGAACCGAGGCTCAATCAATTGTCGCAAACGACCTCTTCGACCTTCTGCAATGGACTCCCGGCACGTGCCACATTCGCCCACCCACAACTCGGCCAAATTTGGTCCCCGAAAATGGCCACGACCTTGGATGACGTCATGCGAGTCTCTTCGCACCCAACGAAGGTAAAGATGTTAAAAACGTCATTTGTATTCAACGGGTGTTCGCAGTCCGAGTTCGTAATATTTTCCTTTCGCGATTAGAGTATGCAAATGAGTCGGGGGTGGGGTTAAGCCCCTAAGCCAAGGTCGGTGACCCCTCCCCTCATCGTATAAGCCGCGAGCAGAGCCAGTTGCGAGTATATCCAAGGACAAGTTAGTGAAGGTGGAGCTCGAATCAGGTGTGCCAAAGAGTAAAATAAGGTGTGGAGAGGGGTTGTAAGTGAAAGTTATGACGTCACAAGGTCATTGATTCACCTCGACTTTATTTTCACATTTTTAATAACATTCGGTACACCATAAATTTGTATATTAACATTTTCTGTGCGTTTTTTTTAAATCTCGTACGAATTTACAGTCAAAATTAAAATAAAAATTAGCAAAAAAAAAATTAACAAATACAACAAAATATATAAAAATAATTAAATTCTGAAAGTAAAATAAATTTTACGAAATTATTCTTTAGTAGCAGCTTGAGTTTTGAACTCGAAAGCGGCTGACGGAGGTCCACAAAGGCCTAAATCGTTCACAAATTTCATAGCATCGAATTGCGCTCTTGTCGTCGGTGCTTTAACATTCAAATTGCCCGATCGTTGCTCATAAAGAAAAATCTGGTAACGGTGGAGACCCGAGTTTGGTGGTGGCGTGGGTGGTGTGTAAGCTATTAAAATGCATTAAAAATTAAAAAATAAATTTTTAAAAATTTTTAAAAATTTTGAATTTTTCTATTTGGGAATGAACGATAAGACACTGCGGTCGACAGAGGCAGCGAAAATTCGGGTTATTCACCCTTAGTGGACGGACACGTAAATCAAGGTGTTATCGGTGACCCCCATCGGAAGGTGCCTCACGAGCACCAGTGGAGCAGAACTCATGCAGCGTGTACATAAAGGGGTAAACCTCGCTACAATCACGATTAATCCTAATACAATTTCGTAATAAACGGATATTTCATTTTCTAATCTGTAGATTCGGTCTATTATTCAGTGTCCATATTTTCCTCGGTTCCGTCAATTTTTCTTTTTAACTTCTGATAACTTATCTCTTTAATTTGGCGCCAATTTTCTTAGGTTGACCCTTTTATACCCCAAATTTTCCACGATTCATAATAAATAAAAATTGAAATGAATTTTAATCAATTTATACCTGCTATGGCATTTGGGCAGTTCACTTTAGCGCTGGTTACCAAATCTTTGCCCTGAAATTTAAATTCAAATTAAAAATTTAAAAAAAAAAAAAAAATTGAATTTTTTACTTTAATATTTACGCAGAGCCAATGCAGCCAATATTTAGGAAATTTATGATTCGGAGCATCGGGATCCATCATTATAAGCGTGTAGAATTTATCCTGTAAAAATATAAAAATAATTAAATTTAATAAACAAAAAAAATTTAAAGAATTTTTTAATTTTAAAACTTCGACTGACGGAAATAAAATGACGACTTTAATCGTTAAGTGGGCGTCATTCACTGTTTTATGTTTACAATTGTCAATGTTAATCTGCTTGGATTACAATGCAACGGTTAATCCATTGATTTGAGATTATTTAATGCAATTTCCTATTAGAATTTCGCGAAAAAGAAAATGGGTAATAACAAGGAATAATAATAACAGGTCGTAACCAAGAAATAAATTTAAAAAAAATAAAATAATAAATATAAAGACTGGTTGAGAGCCAATTAAGGAGATGACAACAGGATGTGTACATCCACATCCATTAATGGGTGCGTCGTAAAGGTCAAATGGAGGAATCAGACGCCCATTCAATGTTGTACTCATTAAATAGATCAACTCGAAAACAACTAAAATAAAATAAAAAATTTAAAAACAAAACTTAAAACAAAAAAAAAATATTTTTTTTCCATTCACCAAATATTTTAAAAATTTAAAAAATGGTTTTTAAACAAACTCAAAATACAATTCCCCATTCCAAAGATCAATATATTAAAGAAAAACACAAAATACTTATTGCGGAACCCAAGTTATGTAATCGTATTTTAATGACCCTTCGCCCAGTGGCTTTTTGCGTTGGTGTTTGTTCCTACGGGTGTTTCCGCACCAGTTTTAAATGCGCCGGACAATTGCTATAGATATTCAAATCAGTGGTCAAATATCGTCGCCAGGGGGCGGACCCTCCCAATATAATATTTCGCGACTCGAGGATATTGAACGAAATACGATTTTTGGTGTGAAAAACTGTAAAAGAAAACGGAAAAATTCCACTTTTATTTATTTATTTTCGCGATTACGTGATTGCGATACGTGCGTTGTTGGAAATGATAATTTTTTTTTTTTTAAATGTAAGTGTTGGTGTCTTATTTTCTTACCGGTTTTGCCGCTTGCATTCCGATTTTTGGTGCTATGTGATTGGCAAAAACTTCGATTTGGATTTCGGTACCGCACGACATTTTCGGCTTTTCCGAAGTCGATACCTCCAATTCCAGATGGGAGCAGGGATTGGTTAACATTTGTTGGGTGGTTTTATTGCAGACGTCATTTCCACCGCCCTTTTGATGTCTTTCTTCCGAACATTCTAATTTTGTGCTTATGAGGAGTATTATTACAGCTGTTAGAGTAAAACGCACGAAAATTAAACTACCCGCCGCCATGTTGATTTTGTGTTGACGTGAAAAAAATAATAGTTGAATTAGGACACGGTAGGAATCTTTAGGTCATCGAAAAAACAGGAAATTAAACGTTGTTTGTTTTTAAAAATAGGAGCAACATTTTAAAACTGGTTATCTCCGTGAACCGATTCGACAGGATTTTGATAAACAAAAGTTTATCTGCGTAATTGCAACGAAGGGGAAAATGGAGTGCACGGAATCGTCGTTAAATGCCGTAAGAAGTTATCAATTAGATTTTAACGATTGGAAAAAACAATAGTGTCCTAATATTTCTATTTTACTCCTAACATCAAGGCCCATTATCAGCATCGGAAAGCGCAGAATTACCTGCGGCTTGGTAAATTCGATCAAGCCGTAGCCCATCACCAGAGAGCAGCTGGTAACATATAAAAAATACAAAATTTACATTTTTAAAAAATTAAAATTCTATTAAAGAACTATTAAAAGATGCTATGCAAATGACGAAATCAGATAAAGCTTTGGAATCGCTTCGATTGCAACACGATTATCACGTGAGACAAGAAGCTATTTTGAGGTGAGTTTAACGAATTTTCAAATTTCGAAAATTTAATTTTTTTTTTATTTAACAGATTCAAGCAACAAGAAGCCGACAAATTACGTAAAAGAATCCAGAAAAAGAAGATGTACGAAATCGAAAGAGGCGATTCTGAGCAAACGGTTTCACTGTCACCCGAAGGATCGGCCGGGGATTTACAATGCGCCATTTACAGGACGATGGAAGAGAACGATTCGTTATTGGCATTTCTAATTAAAAGCAAAAAAGCCGAAACGGAGCAAACGGTGTTGGAAAACAGCACGAGTCAAGAAGAGATGATTAAACGCGGTTGGAAGATGCCGAAAGACGATAAAACATTGATGGAGGAATTGAAAACGAATAACGATGATCTCAAACGATTGGTTCAGAGACTCGTGGGCGAATTGGAGAAATGTCAAGAAGAGAAACACCAATTACAGGAAATGGTGGAAAATATGCAAATTTTAAACGATAACAGTTCGACATCGGATCGCAGTAGCGAAGCGAGCAGCAAAATTGCAAATTTAAGGGTTGCGACCGATTCGGAATCGCCGTTTGTTTTCTCGCCGAGTGGCGAACTCAGCCCCGAGTTACCTCCACTCGCACCCCTGGAAATGCCCAATTTCGATTTTAATTTATTAGAAACGAAAAAATAATTTTTTTTTTTAAATTAATATTTCTATTTTTTTTTTCTAATAATAAACTGTTAAAGGCTGTCAAACAGTGATTGAAATAGTTTTTAAAAAAATATTTGGAAAACCACTGCCAATAATTGAAAATGTGAAATTGTAAATTTCATGTATAAAATACTAATGTTAAAAATATTCATTATTTAAATATTCAAATTTAAATTTAACAAAATTGTTGTAAAAATTTTCAAATAAAATAAAAAAATATTTTTCAATTTGAAATTTGGCAATTTTATTGTCAAGCAAAAAAAAAATATATAAACTTAATAAACAAATAATAAAAATTCACATTTGTAATGGAAGGGGAAAAAAATCAAAATAAAAAGAAAAATTTAAATTTTAAATTCAATTTGATTTCCAATCCATTTTAGCTCTCGTCTTTGATTTATAACTGGGCCACCTGCAAACGGGACAGTGATGATTATCCCTCGATAACCACACCAAAATACAATGCTCGTGATAATTGTGTCCACATGGCAAACCGCATAGAACGGCTTTGTCCCTATAAACGTCCAAGCAAATGGCACATTCCTGGCATAACAACATTCCCGTTGGTGGCAAATCGCACATGCGCCTTCGTCGCGACCGGTCTTTTTTCTCATAACAATTGCAATTGCATCTTGGATTCGGCCATTTTTCGTGCCTCGCATTGGCACATTCGACGCATAAATTGCCATTTTCCTCATCGCTCGATTTCAAATCGCTCTCGGAACAAGTCGAATCTTTGATTTCATCTTCTCGCACTTGAACGCAGTAATTCCAAACAGGCAAATCCTTGATGTAATCGGTCGGAATGACGGGATGGAGCCATAAGTTGGGTACTGCGAGTCGTTCGATGAGTAATTCCATTCCCTCTTCGAGATCGAGATCGGTCGGAGCGAGTGGTTGAGTGAGTGAAGCCATCGGTCGGAAGAAACAGTCCATGATGTAAGTGTCGAGTGACCACCACTCGGTCGTCGAGCGCGAGTTGGTCGATGTTGAGGAAGTAGACGAAGACGAGGTCGAAACTGAACTTCGAGGCCACAATCGGTTCCGAAGCCACGCGAAGAATCCACTAAAAATAAAAAAAGTCACTGCCAAACCCAATGTTTGGTTCTTCCATTTCTGCCATTCGTCGCGAAGAACTGCCGCAACGTCACTGCCACTGACAAGCCGCACCAATTTGAGACCGAATTCCGACAACGCATCGACGAACCGGAACGACAGCAGTGCTAAGAGGATCAACCAAAGTAGAAAAAGGATAAAATTCGCTTTGGCCAACCGCCAAAAACAGGAAATAAGGTGGCGCCAAAGTGGGGTTCGTACGAATAACAAATTGAGTGAACCGATTAAATTGACTATGACTAAACTCAATACGAAAACGTCGTTCGCTTCGGGTCGTAACGTCTTTAAAAACAATTCCATTCGTCCGTAACTCAGATATTCGCCTATCCGTTGACCGTAAACAAATATTCGTTCGGGAGTGATGACGAGATACGTCGGTGTTTTCGTCACTCCGATTTCCTGCAATTCTTTGGCTTTTTCTTTGTCCTTCACTTGCATCATCCCCACTCGAATGCGACCGGAGAATTTGACTCCGAGCGCCAGAAGAAACAACGGCGGGTCGAGCAAAACCGAAAATAAAAGAACTCGAACTTCCGATTTGCTGCTCCGAGAATCGTACTGTAGCCAATCCGATTGCGCTTCTTCGATCGATTTGACTCGATGGACACGACTCATCAAATGCTCGCGAAGCCAATTTAATATTGGCTCGACTCGAGCGAAGCTGCGGAATGGATACGAGTGTAAAACCACGTTGTCCTTGGCTCGGTGGCCTTTGGGCATGGCTAAGATCAATTGTGGTCCGTCCCAACCTTTCCGTTTACATAATCTAGAAAATAAAATTTAAAAATTATTTTTATAAAAAATTTATTTTTTTAAATTTGAAGTTTGGTTAAGACCTTTGATCGACCAAACAATCGAATATTCCCATTCGAACTCCGAAAGGAGCGAGTCGAGATTTTAATTTTCGCCAAACGACGTCGCTTAAAAGTGGTGCACCTTTAGGTGGAATGACTTGGACGAGCCAAACACTGTCTTTCGTGTCCTCTACTTCTTCGTAGAAATGACTTCCACCTGTAAAGTGGGTGGTTTGTGGTGGTTGAGCAATGCTTTCTTCAGATTCACTCTCGGCTACTTCACCTTCGGTCACATCACCTGTAAAAAATCATTAAATTTTATTACAATAATAATTATAATTATAAATAAAAATTCGGGGTTATTCGATATAAAATTTAATAATTGAAAAATCTTCATTAATTATATGCCTTTCTATAAGTTCCCTGAGGAATTACAATCTTTTCTCACGCTCATTTCATATGGGGATTTGGGAAAAAGAGGTCAAGTCAAACAAGTTCATATAAATGAAGAAATGAAAAGTTGAATTATTAGAAATGAAGTTTTAATTAATCTCTGTTTAAAAAAAAAAAAATTACATCACGATTTATAAATGAATTAATTTCACCTGACGACTGCAACAAAGTAGTAAATTCCTGTTTTTCGACAAGGCCAACATAACTCATTCCACGAGTTTCAAGGATTCGTTTTAATTTGCGTACACTCAATGAAAATGGGTCCAAAATACGATAGGGAAGTAAACCCGCTTCATACCAAGCTGCTGCTTCCAGAAGACGAGATACGAAAAATAGGGCCACTAAATAGGCCAGTAAAAGAATGAGTTTCACCCACATATCCGTTGTATTGTATTCACAAACTTCATGTCTAAAATGAAATTAAATAAAAATTAGTAAAAGTAATTTTGCTACAAAATAATTCTAAATTTTTTTTATAAAAATAAATTATTATTTGTGAATAAATTTTATGTGTAAGTAAATATGTAAATAAATATTAAATTACGTGTTTACACTTTTTTTTTAGTATTAAATGATTAAATGTTGACTTTGAATCAGACCATAAGGAAAATGGCAGATTTCACAATTTGTTGAAGTTGTAGTTTTTTTAATTTTTAACGTTACCTAATTTTGTTTTAGAAATGTGAAAAATTAAAGAAATGTTAGATTTGATTTGATTTCATTATATGTCATTTGTAATTTTAAATGTGCATTATTGAAATATGCCATAACGAAACAAACTCCTACCATCTCGCCACAAGGATCAGATGATCGCAGCTTTGTGAGTCCCGCACAAGAGTTTGTTAATTTTCTAGTTATTTTGTTTTCCTTTAAAGCTAAGTTACAAACATAGAATTTTGATAAAATGTTTAAATGTTTTAATAGTAAATGACAATTTGAAAGATTTAAATTAATAGGTTAATTGAGCCATCGTGATTGTTACTGTGAATGACGTCAAACGTTGCTACGAAAACAAAATGGATTCTTGTGTTGCCGTGGAGAGAGAATTGGAAAAAGTGCTCACAAAATTCAGCAGTATAAAGGATTACACAGACAAGACATTAGGCGACTTGATCGAATATGTTTGCAATTTACAACGCGAATTTAACGAAGGTTATAACCGCTTAATAACAAAACCAAAAACAAAAATGTCTAACGATGTTGTTATTTCAGTTCCAAACGAAAATGAAATTCTGGCGACTCAAGCGCTAATTATGGCCCAATGCATTAAAAAGGTTAAAGACACCGTCACTAGAATTGCATCAGAACACAGAGACGTACATAGCGCTGTATCAAAAGTGGGCAAATCAATTGACAGAGTAAACACAAAAAATATTAATTTTTATGAATCGCAAAATGATTTTAAACGATTATTAATTTAAAATTGATAGAATTTTACTGCTGATTTTGGAACGACGAGCACAGAAGAAGTATTTGAAGGGAGTGACAAAGCGCAACTGCTAAATCAAGTTATATGTGAACATTTTTATCGACAAGGAATGCTCGACATTGGCGAAGAATTAGTCAAAGTAAAACATCAAATCTTTCATTAAAATTAAAACATTAATTTAAATATTTGTAGGAAGCGAAACTAAATATTGACGAACACAAAAAAGAACCATTTTTCGAACTGAATCGAATTCTAGACGCATTAAAACACCACGATTTGCAACCAGCTCTAAAGTGAGCTAAAACACATTTAATAATTTAATAATAATTTTTTTAACTCAAATTATTTCAGATGGGCACAAGATAATCGACAAAATTTAATACAACAAAATAGTAAATTAGAATTCAATCTTCATCGTCTGATGTTTATCGAATTAATAAGTCAAGGTGTAGATAAACAAGAGGAAATTATTCACTATGCGCGACAAAATTTCCCATTATTCGCAGCGCAACATGAATCAGGTTTGATAAAGTAAATTTTATAATTTAAATTATCATTTAATTAATCAAATTTTTTTTTAAAATTTTTATTTTGCAGATATCCAAGCTCTTATGGGCAGTCTTTTGTATATACGTCAAGGGATTGCTGATTCGCCATACAATTACCTTCTCGACCCGATCCATTGGATCGACATTTGCGATTTATTCACGAGGGATGCTTGTGCCTTACTTGGTTTATCCGTGGACAGTCCGTTATCAGCGTGGTAATTTAGGGATTTTTATAACGAAATTATTTTTTTAGTGTTTAATTTTGTAAATTTTTTAGTATTAATGCGGGTTGTACAGCATTACCTGCTCTATTGAATATCAAACAAGTAATGCTGCAGCGGCAAGTGACTGGGGTTTGGAGTTCGCGGGATGAATTACCAGTGAATTATTATTCAATTGTAATTTGATTTTGGTTTAAAATTTTGTTAATTTTAGATTGAAATAGATTTGGGTCGCGAGCATCGCTATCATTCGGTGTTTGCGTGTCCGATTTTACGTCAACAGAGCACGGAATCGAATCCTCCGATGAGATTAATGTGCGGCCACGTGATATCGAGAGATGCGTTGAATAAGTTGGCGAGTGGAAACAAGTACGCGAGAAACATGTTTGTTTTTGTTTTTATACTATTCTTATTAATGTACGAAACTACAAACCACCTAAATTTAGTACGTTTCGATATTTTTTAAATTCTAGGTTGAAATGTCCTTACTGTCCCGTAGAACAGACACCGGCAGAAGCTCGATTGATTCATTTCTAAAAACCGGTCAAGTTTATCCATTTATTTATATTAAAAAAAAATTCTTTTATACTTTGCGGATTATCAATTAATTATGAAAAAAATTGTTTTTGTATAATTCTAAATGAATTAAAACATTGGGTTCTGAAATGTACCAAATGAATGAAATGATGAGATTTAAAACAATTTTTATTCTTAGTGATATAAGAACATATAAAAATATTGAATATAATCTCAGTTAAGATTTTTAAAGTAAAATTAAACTACAAATAAAAATTTATTTCTATATTGTATTATTTTTTTCATAAAGCTGCTTTTTTAAAATTTTTTATTTATATTAATAGTATACTATGATCAACATTTTGGACTTTGAAAACAATAAAAATGTCGAAGATCAACTTTTTATTTTTATTTTTTATTTTTATACAAAACAGCTTTTCTTTAATATGGCATTTTGCAATGAAGAAAAAAAATTCATTTGAAATTAAAAAAATAAAAAATTATCTACGATACATATTTTGAATCACCCAAAAAATCCATTTTGATGATTCATCTTCAAGTATTTTTCTATTGCATTGACTAATTTCTGCACCAATTTTAATTAATCGCAATTTGATCAATTGGAATGTCAATTTCCGTAGGCGTGGAAATTTAATTATACTCAGCATTCTCAACATAAATTCTCACACGTAATATAATCACAATAAAAAAATAATACAAAGAAAAGCTTTGAAAGAAAAAAAAATCGAAATAATTTAAGTTTAAAAAAAAATTATTTTTTATTATTTCAATTATGTAACAAATGCATAAAATAATTCAAATCTTTCACACTTTTATATATAAAAAAAAAATATTATAATTGCAAGCTTAAATTAATCGTAGGAAATGTAAAAAAAAAAAAAAATTCAATTAAAAAACGTTGCACAAACATTCAAATTAAAAAAAAAATTCATAATCGAATCTGTCAATACAATTTTGTTCTAAGTAGCACGAGTTATCATTTGGGAGGATAAAGATATGACGGTTGATTTTCCTTGTACAGATGATGATAAAGCGGGGGCGCGGGAGGATAAGAATAGGAATTATTGTAAAAATTCGGATGAAACATGTCCTTGTAGGCAGTGATACTCGCGTGTAAATGATCAGACGAAACATAAGTTGGCGCAGGCGGTACCATAAACGGCGATGGAAAAGCGTACATGGAAGATGTGTAATAATTGGGTGTCGTCATCTGATGATGATGATGATGAGAATAAAACTGCTGTTTCGGCACTAAAGGGACACAAGAAACAGTCAAACACGACTGATTCTGCGCTCCTTTATCTAATTTCTCCTCTGTTCGTGAACTATCGATTCTATTTGATTTCGAACCGACCGGACTTAAACTACGATTACTATCGATGTAACAGTACTCCTTCAAACCACTAGTCCGTATCGGTGGCGGCAAAACACGTTCGTTGGCTGCGAACGACGCCGTCGAATAAAACGCGGACGTATGTGGTGGAACCATTGTTTCCGAAGACGTGAATTTCGTTTTGACCGAGAGATCCAATTCCCTATCGGGAGGTGTGATCCGTTCGTACTGAGCCACATCCTCGATGTAATGAACGGCTGGTTTAATTTCGGCCTCCTTTTTCGGCTTTTTCATGCTCAAATCCAGCACTTGGTCGTCCGAATACGCCGAACTGGTCGTCGGTTGATGGGAAACGTTCAAAGTTCTACTGGAAATGCTCGTGGAACCCATCGTTAACACGTCCTGGGGATCGTTGAAAATTTTCGGTGCAGGGTAATATTGGGATGATGAGATCATGTGATGAGGCTCGTATCGCGTTTTCTTATGAGCATGCGCGTAACTAGGGGGGTAATAAGACGATGGAAGATGATCCGAACTAGGTGCCGAAGTGAGTGAACTCGAAGATCGCGATAAGTTGGTCGCAGTTGGAGGCCCGTAAATGGATTCCTTTTTTGGTAAACTTCGACCGAACGGAGTCGTGTGTTGAATGACTGATGGTCGTGCGACCGAACTTTGATGAGGCGAAATGGGCGATACATGACCACTGTTGTAATGTCTCGATGTTGTTTCTTTACTTTTGTGTTCGCCATCGTGTGTCAGGTTTAAATAGGGCAGTGATGATGAAGTGTAATTGTTTATTTTGTCTATGGCATGTTTATTGTCAATCTTTGGCGTCGAATATACCATTTTGTGCGGTGCGATCAGGCTTATTTCTCTGTCGATTTTCGGACCCATTTTATCAACCGCCGGTGGAGAAAAGCTGAGTTTGTTTGAGTGTGAACTGGACTTCGCTTCGGATGGGTTTGGTAAAGCGTTAACGACGCGTGATAAATCAACGAGAGGCGGCTGCGAATTGCAAGTCGACGGAGGCGTTTCGTACACAGATTTCAATGGTGATGGATAACCACTGGGAGTAGGGATAATATCAATTTCTTTTTTCGTTGAGACGTGGGGTTGGTGAATCTCGTGTTTTCTATCGGAGGGCGGTGAAATCTCGTGCGGAATGGGAATTTCGGACACGTCGTGTTTGACGTCTTTAACTTTCTTCTGAGTTTGTGAAATTCGCATTGTGTGACTCAAATGTCGTACCTGAAATGAATCGAATGTAATTTAACAATTTTTAAATTAAAATTTTATTTTATTTACTTTATCCCTTTCGATGGCATTTAAACGTCGAATTTCATCCCATTGTCTTTCTTTGGCAGCAAAATTTTCGTCCTTCAAACGCTAAAGAAAAATTTTTAAATTTTATTTATAAAATAAATTTATTGAATTTATTATTTTACTTGTTTTGGATGTGTTGATTTTCTTCTCCGTTCCTCCCATTGCTCCTCTTTTAAACACGGCGTCATCAGATCGCGGTTCTCTTCGTACACGGCCGGTGGAGTCGCTGGTGGAGTATCGCATCGTATATCGCACGGGGTAAGCGATAAATCTTTCTCGTTTTTCTTTTCTTCTTCGGCGATTGGGACATTGGGCGATGAATCGTCTCGGTCTCCGGGAGACGTAAGACTGCTCTCGGTGGGAGATGCCACGCTGCTGACGGAAAAAACGCCGGAAGTCGCAGTCGGACTCTCATCCGACTGGGAGTGAATTTCGGGAATGAGAACCGAATGTGTCGGTGGTGGAGGAGTTGGAGTTGGTGATGTTGACGGTTGGCGTTTGGTGATGCTTAACGGCCGTTTTTGCCTTAATGGAGTAGGTAAAGGTTTGTATTCTTCGCCTCTCATATGACGTTCGTAGGAAAGTAATAATCTATTAAAAAAAGTTTTTTTAATCTTTTTTAATTTGATTTTCTAAAAATCGAATTTTACCTTTCGTAATGTCTCCTAGTGCAGGTAGCAGCACTAGTACTACCAGGACTGCCCCCAAGAACATCGTAAATTTGCTTCCATAGCTTTTTGCTGGTAATCTGCCAAGTGAAAATGTAAAAAACAAAAATAAATCGCTAAACAAAATAAAAATAATTTCTAAACAAAATAAAATATCAATTACCCGTTCATATCCACCCAAATTTTGTGCATACGAATAAAATAAGTACAAATTAACTATTAAAAAAAAATCAAAATTAATTAATTTAAATATTAATTCAATTAAAAAAAATTTAAAACAAACTTTGTTTAAATCCTAAATGTGGCACACGTTCAATAGGCGTTTTTCGATCTTTCATAAAAGCAAAAAGATCTTCGAGAAAATCCTCCTCTTCCCTCATCTCGGCCGCATTTTTGGCATCGATGTTTTTCATTTGATTCTTCTACGAAAAAAAAATAAATAAAACCATTAGTAAAAACCCAAGTCTCATACCATGTGCTGTAACTCTACCATGACTAATACAAACCCAAACAGATAATAATTTTATCTCGCAAATAATAAAAAGTGATTAACTTTTAACTTTAAAAAAAAAAAATTTATTTCACTAAAAAATTGCAAAGATTCATTAAACATAATGAAGTGCATTCCTCATTACTAAACAAAAAAGCAAAATTGATTTTGAAAATTAAATGAAAACCCACAAGGAATTTTTAGATTGAATAGAACAGTGAAAATAGATTCATCATAAAAATCAATTTTTCACACTCGAACCGTCCTCCTCTTTTCCTACTCTCATTATATTCAATTACTGTCGTAATCAATCGATCGTTTAACGAAAATGCACAATATTAAAAAAAAAAAAAAAAGTAAATAAAAATAACATTAAATCATTTTTTATAATTCACTTCTCACGAAACATTAAAACAAATCATTTAAAGATTAAATTTCGCAACGAGTGACAAAAACAACAGAGTAAAACACAAGATTGAAGTCATCAATCTACGAGATAAGCAGAAAAAACTCACTTTAACCATTAATCTATTGTTATTGTTTCTCTCTCTGATTTCTTTGGTCTCTTCGCTCGTGTTCGATTCGATGCTCGGTGATTTCTCTCCTCCGAAACTCTTCAATCTCCTTTTCCGAGGTCTGCCTTTCAAACTGGGTACTTTAAAACGTAAATTATAATATTTAATTAATCAATTCATAAAACCGAGCGAATTTAAAATCAATTTTTAATTACTTTTCCTCCTAACAAGATTCCTTTTAACGGTCGCAGTCAAAACCGTCGATTTATTCTTATTTAAATGTACACCGAATCGTTCGTGTTGTTCTAAATCGGGTCTATCGACAGTGTCGCGGCAGAATAAGACCAGGTGAGGTTTACATTTTGGAGGAAAACCACCCAATATGTGGACGTAGTTGTTATTGAGCCAATGTTCACGCTCCGAAGATGATTCTAATCTCTTTTGGATGGCTCGATGCCGGCAATATCGAGGATAACTCAGTACAATCACACTTGGCACTTGATCACATTTATTTTCTATTTAAAAAAAATAAAAATAAATTAGCATTAATAAAAATCTAAATAAATCTTTAAAACAGAAATTTAAATAAATTTAAATGTCGATTTAAAACGGCCGTAATTCAACGAGAAAATGAATAAATATTTAATATTAGAAACCCATGACATAATTACGAGGATGCGTCACGCAATTTCCTCGTGAAAATAAATAGCGAATATTTAAATACAATGAAAGTAAACGAAAGACCGATTTGCAAATCGGTGTTGAATTTCATTTCCCCTTCGATAACATTTTTATACGAAGAATAAATTTTTCACTTTGGGTATCAATAAAAGAGACTATTTATTCGTAAAACACTTGTTATGTTTGCAGAATCGATTGTGTTCATCTGGTTCCTTGAATTCTCAAATGAACCACACACACAATCCACTCATTCTATTTTGGAATTAACTATTCATTTATTTCTCCTCCCTCTGGGAAGATAATTTCCTATTGGCACAAAATGGATTCTCGTTGGTAATAACAGCGATTCAAGGACGTTATTAAAAACTCACATCATCAAAAATAATTTTCTTTAAAAATTATAATTTGAGTTTAAATATCAATTTATCAAATTCCTTCTATCTAATTAAAGACGGGAACATCCCCGATAAGATAAAACGAGAAATTTAAAAATAAATACATAAAAATTTTCTTATCGCCATATTGATTGCAATGCATATTTTAATGCCGTAAAATTATCTTTTATCGTTTGTTTTCATATTAATCCGAAAATTTTATTTTCCCAGTATTTTAAAAACCGAATAAATTTTAAAAACAAGATAAAAAAATACACAATGACTTGGCAAACCTCCAATACGAAACGAAATAAAATTAGAGGTTATAAAAAAAATAAATCAACGAATTTTCAAATAAAAAAAAAGCATTTATAAAAATTATATTTTTACATTCATTCGATATTCATCGAGCCTAAATAATTTAATAAGCACTTTTTTTGTTATTCATTCGCATCCGCTTCCGGTCAATGTTTTAATCTTCGTATAAATCGCCATGCATAATTTAAATTTAAAAAAAAAAATATTTAATACACAATATTTTCATTTTAACCCACGAGGTGTTTCCTGTCCTTTCCCCGTGCATTTACTACTTCATTTGTATGCCACAGCCTCACTTTTCTCACCAGCAGGCGAATGTAAAGACAATTATTATTTCCCTGACACAATTCGTTGGGTGAACCTAAGCCTTATTTAGAAATCAAGCATTTTTTTTTAAAAAACTTTTCTAATTTTTTTTTTAATTTTAAATAATTAAATAAAATCCAATTAATTGTAAAAATCCAATTAATTAAATTTTAGTATTTCAAACCTTGCAGCTTGAAATTTTAATCAAATTACGAACTGGATTCAACTATTACTCGTGTTTACGCTCATTTTGAATGGCACATAAGTCTCGCTCTTTTAGTTATTCTCATCGTGCCGTCTCATTACCATCTTCTCATAATCAAAGTCTAATATTCGTAATTTTCCGTAGTAAACTTTCACCAGCAATCATTAATTTGCATGTGGCTCCACCCTCCTGCAATTGCGCCCGCAAATGTCGTGTAGTTTAAAGTTGATACTGAGATGGGCAAAAATATCAACATCCGCTCACACGCAGAGCACTAAATGCAAACGAGAAAAATAATTAAATTGTCAAAGTCTAATATTTACTTAAAACATAACTAACTTTGGTTACAAAAAATAATGTCGTTATCATTTTTTTCTTAATCGAAGGTAAATGTTAAAATTAATAAGAGAGTTACGTAAACTGCTCGTTTAAGGCTCATTATCTCTAATTGATACTGCGAATACGATTTCGTTGGTTTACGACTCGAGTCGAGGTAATGGAGTTTAGTCGAAATATTATCGAATCGAAAACTTTGTACTCGCAATTTTGTTTATCGCCATTAGAAATTTATAACGTGTTTCACATTGTTCGAGCTTGTAGCAGGTGCCGCTGGATGTCGCTTAATATATCGCGGCCTTGATTTATTCGTGGGTCCTGTTACATACAATGCAAGACGCAGCTTGTGCTCATAAAATAACACGTTTCAAGCCCTGATAATTAGGATAAATAGTAGATAAACACAATGGCAGCCGACTTATTCCCTTAATTTAAAAATGGTATAATAGAAAATGGAAGTTGGCCATGCGCCAACGTACATAAAATAAAATACAAAGTGATAGTCACATCGCTTAAATGTTGATAAAAATAGTTCGAGGAAATGATTAACGGGTTAAGAACTCTCGAATCTCGATTTGCCATTCATTTTTCAATAAAATATTAATAATTCACAAATTCCCAGAAATCTCATACGAATTTTGAATGAAAATAAAAATTTTAAAAATTTAAATTAAAAATAATTTTTTTGAAAAAATTTAAATAAATTAAAAAAAAATATAAATAAATAAAAAGAAAAAAAATATTATTCAATTTACTTTTGAGTCAGAGGAAGAATGGCGCTGACTCATATCCTTTTGATTCGCCTTAAACATTTTGAAAAAAAATTTTTTTTTTCAAAAATTAGTTAAAATATTTACATTTCATTTCGCAAACTCTTGAATTGGTAAATTGAATTTTATCTTATTTTTGTTTTTAATTTGTTAGAAGACTCAATATTGGCTTTATGCCAAGCCCGAGCTTATATTTCTTTCAAGCAGAAAACGTCAGCTTTTCAATATTGGCCCACAGCAAATTCCCTTCTTTTCCCCTCGCATTTTTTTTTATTATTTTTTTTCCCCCTTAAAAAAAATATAAATCCACACGCCTTTTTATTTATTGTTTACAATATTTAAACAGCCATATTTCATTTATCAATTCATATTTTATCCATAGAAAAAAAAATTTAAAAATAGCAAATATTAATAAATTTCAAAAATTCCACGCACTCGAATGTCATTAATAAAATATTAAAAATTCCTTTTAATCCCTTTATTTAAATAAATAAATAAATAAATAAATAAAGTTCACATTTCATTTTTATAAGCATCGAGTCATATAACTTGTTAATTTTTCGGCTCCATGTTTTTTTTTTTTTTTTTTATAAATATTTTCCTCGTGCACGATTTTTCCCCCTTAATGAATAAAACATCAATTCAAGCTGAATTTTAAAAGGGCGAATAACAAAACTCTAATAAATTACTTAAATTAAATTTTAAATCTAATAACCCAACTGATTAACCTATGGAAAATATTTTTTAAAATAATAATTTCAAATTTTAAACATTAAAAAAAAATTTTTATTTAAAATAATTTAAATAATTTTTTTTTTAAAAGTATTTTCCTATTAAATAAAATAAATTTAAAAATGAATGTTTAGAAAAATAACCGATTTGATACATTCAACAAAACCCCTTAAGAGACGGTCAATGGACTCAACCGCCTAATTTCGCTCGTGATTCACTTGACTGCTCGCAACTAAATAAAATCCGCGTTTAAACACTTGTATTCCGTTAATATATAAACTTTACAGCCATCCAATTTACATTCATTGCCCCTATTGTTTTTCTCAAAATAATTTTATTTAAATTAAAAATATTTTTTTAATTAAATAAATAAATTGAGGAAAATAAAAAAAAATTATTTTTATGTTTAAAGGAAATTAAATTTAAGGTTTATAATTGGAGTATTGGGGATTAAGTTTTGTTTGTCGACTAAACAACTAATCAACACATTAAACTGTTTTAAAGCTGAAATTATCGACGATGCATTTTTCTTTATTAATAAATTAAATCAACGCGAAAATCGATTTTCAAAATTGATTTTTTTCAAAATAAAAATTTTCTGAGTTTTAAAAATCTAATTTAAATTTCAGAAAAAAAAATTGATTGAAAAATAATATACGAGTCAATATCATAAAAAGCATCCATCAACTCGTTTTTTGATTGTTCTAAATTTAAAAGTTGTAAATAATTTCGCAAATATGGCGTCCAAAATAAACATCAACCAGTTTTTTTCTACGAATGACCTCGTAAAATAAATTTTCTTTTAAAATAAAAATTTATTTTAAATTTCAAAAAAAAAAAAAAAAAAAAAAAAAAATTTTAATATTTAATACAATTTCCTTCTCCCTTATTTCAATTCAATGTGTACTTAATGCGATTCAGATCAATAAATCTCTACTTACGAAATAAGATAAATGAAAATTTAACGACCAAAAAAAATATTTTAAATTATAAAAATCTTAATTCATCCAAAATTTATTTCATTAACCTTGCAACTAATGGAGTAAATCCGAGATAAAATTAAAATCAATTTAAAGCCAAGGTGACATTTGGCAAACACCTGTTTTAGGGGGGGTTAAAAAGAGAAGGGATAGGGGTATCTAAATAGCGCGGGTCCACAAAATAGACCCCATTGCAAACCCTGCCAGGCACAAGATCCTATCGTTCACGTGACATATAAAGGAATATCCCCCGAATAGACGGCCGAGTGCAAACATGTACCGCCCTTTCCTATGTCTCAACCTACACACACACACACATCGAAACCCGATTTTTCCTTTCGAAGACCCCCCCCTTTTAAAAAAATTCAATATATTATCCCTAAACTTTATCTTCATCAATAAATAGAAAATTTTTCAAAAGGAATTAATAATAGAATTTATTTGCCATTTATTTAACGAGAGGCAAGTTAATGGAGAAAGCAATCGATACGTGGTTGAATTTGATACTGAAATTACATAATAAATGGAAATGAAATAATAAAATTCATTTATTTGGATAGCGAAGCATTTAAAAACATTTCACAATGCTTAAACTGGCGTTTTGCCCAATTTCCTTTTCTTTTTTAAATTTTTTTTTCTTTTCATTTTTTCATTTTTTTTTTTTTTGTGATTTCTTTTGTCGTTTAATTCCAATTTGAATGAAAAATACCGATGTGAATTAAGAGTTTTAAAAATTAAATATTTTAGATATTTTTTTCTTTTCTCAAATAAACAAGAATTTAATTTTAAAATAAAATTTCACTTCGCATTTGAAAACGTGGTCTGGTTATCGATTGCCATTTATCAACTTGCAACTTCCCAAATAAAATCATCCCTTAAAAAATAGATTGGACGTTCGGAATAGAAATAAAAAAATAATAAAAATTTAAATATAAAAAATTATTTTCAAATCAACGTCATTTAAAAATCTAAAAATAATCGATTTACGTCCTTTTAAAGCAACAACGTAAATCAGTTCAACTTTGAAATTTAAAAAAAAAATTAAATAAAAATCAAATAAAAAAAAATATATAAAAATCGCTTTATCTATATAATCAAATAAATAAATTGTGATTTTCTATTAAAATTA
>JAQFZU010000387.1:0-28172 GCA_034696185.1 Henia vesuviana | reverse complement strand
AGAAAAATGTATTAGAAATAAAAATTTTATTTTATTTTTCACAACAAACAATTTTGATAAAAATTTGTTTTTCAGGTTTTTTTTTTTTTTCAATTTACAGACAAAAGTTTCTCATTTATCAAGTTGATGTTTTATGTGTGTGGTAATGAAGAAAAAAAATATTAAAATTAAAAAGTTCATTTTGCAATTTTTTAACAAATGATTTTTACTTTAAGAGCTGTTAATTCAAGCGAAGAAAAATATATTATCACGATTTAATTACTTGTTGGAAAATAAAGTTATTGATTAATGAAAAGAAGAAAAAAAAATTGTAAAAACAACATAAATCTTTTTAGGTGGGCAATTTACTTGTAATTTAAGACAATAAAACAAAGGAATGTAAGTGATTGACCAATACATTATTTTTATCTCAATTTAGATATAAATAAAACCAGACAATTTCAAATTATCAACCCTTTTTTTAAAAAAAAGAAATAAGGAACTACATTTGTAGTATACTACATAATTAATATATTTTAAATTAAATAAGCAGTGACAGTAGCTGGCTGGCATTAAATGTACAATTTTTTTTCCAAACCCTATTTGAGTAAAATACAATTTAACTAAAAGCAAAAATAAAAAAAAAAACAAAATAAAAACTACAAAATTCCAACTGAACCTGATAAAAATCTCAAAATTTTATATCCTGTAGTTGCAAACCAAACTATTAAAACAAAGAATATTTTTCTTATTAATTAATCATTTAAACTAAAAAGAAAAACAAACAATCAAAAAATTAAATACAAAAAAAAAAACAAAAAAAAATTCAAACCACAAAAGAACCATATTAAATGTAATAATGAAATTACTTTACAATTTACAATAATAGTTTACACAAATAATATTACAACTTTAAGATAACCAAGTTTTATTTTTGTATAAGAAAGAAAAAAAAAATTTTTTTTTAAATGTCTCATCCGTAAAGGCACAAATGGTTAGATATTCGTGATAAAAGAATAAATTTTTCTTTTCTTATTTCCACACTGAGCAACATTAGGGCATGAGCTTAGAGTTGATATTATTGCCTGTCAATATTGCATTTCTAGAATTGCAAGATTTTATAACTAATTTGACAGGAAATGAATTTTTTCGCAGAAACTTGGAAACCGATCACACGAATGGTAGGAAAACATGGACGGTTGAGGAAGACTGTTTATTTTTGTAGGATAAGATCATCGTTGTCCATCAGTTTGTTATTTTTAAATTCTTATGTATATATATATAAATATATATATATATATATATATTCATCTCCACAAATAAGTTTTAATATTTATTTCACATTTTTCTTTATGTTGCAGACTATAATTTATAGTCAACTCCTACAGGGAAAAACAAATAAAAAAATTAATTTCAAGCTGCGTGAAATATAAATTAGTTATTTTCAACTTACGTGTATAATTAATATCAATGTCTTTTCATGTGCAAAGAGAGATGGTCAGAACGGGAAAAAGAGCGCTGACATTGGTTGCATTTAAATGGCTTTTGTCCGGTGTGTTTGCGGTAGTGCCTTGTCAGCTCATCCGAACGAGCAAATTTCCATGTACAACCTTCCCATGTACAGGTGTACGGTTTCTCACCTAAAAAATAATTTTGAAAAAAAAAAAAAAAATCTCGTTCACGGACGTTTGTCAAACTAAGTCGTCTAAAGTAATTTTCCCACCTGTGTGAGTTCGCTTGTGAGCTTTGAGGTGAGAACTTTTAGTGTACACTTTTTCGCAACCATCGAAATCGCATTTGTGAACTTTTCGTCGTCGAAGACTTTCCGTGTACATGGTCTCGGTAGCAGCCGTGAGCAGAGGCGATGAGCCATTGGAGGGAATCGGCGAGTGAGACAAGCGAGCTCCAGCTGCGACACCATTGGGCAATGTTGCTCCGTTTACGTTTGGAACTGGAACCATTTTCTGGTATTGGCTCAGAACCCTTGAAATAAATTTAAAAACGCAATTATAAAATAATCTTTTCGATCATAAAAAAAAAAAACAAAAAGTGAAACGCATTAAAGAAATAAGTAAAACATTTTATCGACAGGTGGCATTACAAGGTCCAACAGCTCATTCAGGTGGAAAATTTTCATTTTTCACAACACTTAATTGCTCTTATGACATGACCTTTTGCAAGTCAAAAAGACCTATCCGAGAAGTCATGATTTGTTATCTAATTCTTAATCACTTTCAAACACATGTTAAATTACAATCTTCAATCAGGATAAGTCAAATGTAGCCATTTCAGTTACATTTTATCTAAATTAAATTTTAATATCAAATGTTGTTAATCTATCAAAATACTAAAAAAAAAATTCCTAGCAATAAAAAAGTTCAACAATTCAACAACCTCAAGCATCACCTTCTCACAGAATTGCATAAAATAAAGGAAGGGAAAAAAATCAGAGTGTTAACACTTCTTTCCCATATCCATTAAAGTGTAGGAGTTCTTAAACTAGGCCTCTAGCTACCATAGTCCCTTTAGGTAGAGACCAGGGCGAGCTTCCACCATACTTTGCTCTACATAATAGACCATGGGAACATGGCATCGATTCATTTCACACCAAAAATACAATTCAACTTCTTCGACTTCCCCATAAAAAATCAATAATAAAGGGGAAAAAAATCATTTATCATTACACACCTACATCAAATCTTGTTACAGTTTTATTATTATTATTTTTTTCTTAAAATAAGTACAAATGTCAAGTTTGCTGACAAGTTTAATTATAGCCAATTCGTGTGCGATTGATGAAGAATGACCACAGCCCACCTAGCAAACTGAGGTTTTTTGTTCTCCTGCATGTGCTCCAGAATAATTATACCTTAAGTTTTAACAGTGAGTGGCTTTTAACCAGACAATTTTCAATCGTTTTTTTGCCCTCAATCAACTTGTGTCAATGAGGAGGAGAGAGAGAGAGAACTGTCTTTTTTTTCTCCAACATTTCTTAAATGCTTAATTCTTCTTCCTTTTTCCAACGCGAGTGGTACTAATAATAGGGAGAGTTAGGACGTTAGAAGTCAAAAACTGCTACCACAAAGTACGAGTGCCATTGAAAAATCGACGACCCAAAAAAACACCACTCGAAGATGGCCGTTAAAAGTGCTACTTGAAATTGTTGCTTTCTGACATCGGGTCACGTCACATTGTACTCTTTTTTATGTTACTGTTTTAAATCATCGGTAGTTCAGTGGCAAGATTGCTCGCCTCTTTCCCCTTTAGAGTAAAGAGTTCACCTTTGACAAGTTAACTCGTTTCGTTAGGTGCTCGTAGAAAATTTACTGCTAAGGCTAATAACAAAGTGAAAAAAGTCACCTGCCTGTTTCGACCAATACCAATCCAAACGCACATTAATTGGCCTATTTTCGCATTTAATAAATGACAAAAAATTGTTGAAAAAAATATTAACAAGCAGTTTTGTTTCTGGCATTCAAATTTTACCTATTTTACCACACCCATTTTTTGTAATTATTGAATTCAAAACTAGTTTATTCGCTTCGCTTACCCGTCACTTAATCCTTTTACTATTTTTTCCACACTGCACCAAATGCAAATGTAACCGCAAGCCGATAACTTAAATTTATCAACGGATGCAGACCGTGGCCTCGGCCAACAAACATTGCAAATGCTTTTATTGCAAGGGAGAAGAGAAGCCCCTATAATATGTCTGACGGCTTTGCCCATAGCAGTGCTATTAAAAACCAGTAGCCATGACATCTGGCGGCCAATTTTATAATTAATGAGACTTGGAGAGTAGATGACACTGTTACAATGGCCAAGCACCTTGTACTTAACCAATGATGGATGAGGACCCAAGGGGCAGAGAGGGCCAAAGTAGATTGCACATTGCACTAGGGCGAGGAAGGAAACGGGGTGTATCTTTTTATTATCTACAACTCATAAAGCGTGACATCACACCCAACTTTTTCTTATAACTAGTATCATCAGTAATTAAAGGAATTTTTTCTACAAGCAGTCATTTCCACTTCGAGATTAAATTGATTTTGTGCCATGTTAAAATAATTGTTTTAATTGTTTTTATATTATACCTATACATCAAAGAAGCAGGAACCTTGTTCATGAGAAGGAAAAAATTAAAGAAAAAAAATGAAAATTTTGTAGATTCAATTTGCAAGCTCTGTGGGAGCACAATTCTAAGGTTCATTTCACCATTGGTGGTTCAAAATTTGAATAAAGATGTGCCTTAATCATTATTTGTGCTATGTGAGTATACAAAGTTTTGCAAATTATTTTCATCCAGCCAGATTACTACTAGAGGGCAAACCACTGGAAAAATACTAAGTAGAAAACAATTGAATTATGGGATTAAGGAATACCCATCCAATTAATGTAAACTATTGCATGGCTTCGTTTAGCATTTGTTCTAACCCATTATCATTTGTCTGAGGAAAAATCTTAAACAAAGATTTTCCCTAAGACGTGACCTTTGATGAACCTTTAATAATCGTTGTGGAAATAAAATATCATGTTATCTAGATCCGCAAGTGTACATGACATTTTATCACACATATATGCGAGGCAATCTGCAGGTCTAACAGATTCGCAGAAAATTACCTCGCACGATTTCGAAAGAAAACCTTTCGCTACCGTGAGTTCATCGTGCCGAGACGAATCGAGCATCCATCGATTCAGAGATGTTTGCTTACCACAAAAACCCCACAAAAACCGATTGAAATTTGCGTTTATAATTGCAACCCAAATCAGATGCTGCATCTCTCAAAACTTGTGTTGCAAACCATTTTAAAAATCTACAAATGCCAAACTTCGGCAACAAAACAAAGCCTAGGTCACTGGACAACCGGAAGCTCCCACTCAAGCGACTCGGTATAAATCATCATCGGTAGTTTAGTGGTAAAATGCTCGCCTCTATAATCTCGAGTTTTACGGGTTTAAACTGTCAGACAGAATTTTAAAAAAAACCCTAAAACCACGCATTTTGAAAAATCAAACAGTAACTTCGCAAGTAGATTAATGATCTCGGACAGAGACAACGATCTTCTTACGAGCAAACTTCCCAGTTTAAGTCTGTACTTATCTTCGGTTGCAGTACCAGGTAGCATTAAACTAATCACAAACCTTAAAACTCAATCGTGACAACTAAATTACCAGCAGAGAAAGAAGAGCGCATAATTGGTGGAGCCAGTCACTTAGCATTTTACAAACTCATATTTCTTGAAACATTCAATTTGAGAATTAAAATAAAAATCGCTCGCAGTTTTATTTATATCTAACCTAAATTTACAGATGAATACATTATTTATGCGACTCACTCGTAATTACTGCCAACCTGCTTTTTAAGCGTGATGTTACAAAAACCTTTCAATTTTTCAAATCCAGGACGAAAGCGAACAATAAATCAACCACTATTTTATATTTATTATCATTCGCAGCTTAAACCAGAAACGCAAATCAAGCAAAAAGCAGAGGAAAATAAAAAATACTCACAAAGAAGCTTCTTTTATCCTTTGCAGAGATAAAAGTGTGGTTGAACTTGTTCGGTTACCATTGTCCAACAATCCGTGATGGTCATCGGGTAAACAATCTATTGTTAAAATAAAAAGAAAGTGCAATTAATAAAAAAATCTTTTCCTAATTATACTTTTAAACCACAACTCGATCAATTAAAAAGCATTTGCTCTGACATTTATCTCATTAACATTTGAAAAAATATTTTTTTTCAGAGACAAAAAAAAAACAATAGCAACACCATCAACCATGATGAATTAAAGCCGAGAACAATACAACTCTAAATTCAAATCATCAGACACACGAGGATTAATAGCCGGCAGAGGACACAACAAAAGCCACTTGACCCGACAACACGCCCCGACCGACCCCCTTAGTAAGAATTCATTGCAAATCGAACGTGACGCTTCGCCGTAACGAGAATCGCTACTACTACACGTTGCAAAACAATTACAACGAGGACGAATAGCTCATAGTCACGCAAAATGCTCGCAGCACCGAATGTGCCAATCTCCCATTAACTAATTGGGTGAAAAAGGAAAAAACAGATTTAAAATTGAGTCAAAACGTTCTGTACGAATATTTCACTTAAAAATAAATTTTAATTGAAATTTTTAAAAAATCTAAATTAGAGCGAGGTTTTTAGAGTAACATTTTGAAAAGTAGGTAAAAGTTTCTTTTTTATGGTCAAATGTCAACGCTGCACGGTCGAGTTGAAGCCGGATTTCGAGGATGCCGGTGTGTCATTAGTGTCTCTTTAAAAGATGCTTTTTCATTGAAAAAGAGATTTTTTTAAGTATTAATTCTATGAAGACCAGAAAATTCAAAAAGAATTTTTATTTCTCTCTTAAAAATAAATTCGTTTTACTTATAACACATTTAACGACTCCGTATGGCACTCGGGGGTCGCGAACTCTGGCTACGAATACGAATCCTTTCAGGAAAATTATTTATTAAAATAATTTAAAAAAAAAAAAAAAAAACTTAAATCTTCTTCAAGTAAACTGAATTTAATAAATATAAAATATAAACATTCAAGTTTAAAAACGAAAAAAAAAAAAAATTGAATAATTAAAACGTTAATCTCTCAAACTAGTTCTGTGAAGTATGAGAAACCAGTCTAACGAGTGTCATCTTAACCCTTCATACCCTCATGGCACGCCAAAATGCTTCTGAACTTGTCGGAAGAAGAGCATCAAAAGCAGATTTAAAAAAAAAAATAATAAAATTCCTAAAAACAACAACAACAACAAGAAAAAAAAATTCGAAATAAATAAAGCAGTGACCCCAGTTCACTTATCATCGAATGTCCCACCATTAAAAAAAAAAATAAAAATCCATTTTCGTGACCTCCCGATCAGCTTGGCAGCCCCACGAAAAGCGAATTATAAGAGTTGATTACTCGACCCATCGGTTCGGCTCAACTTTTATCCCAAAACTTCGACTGCGAACGCCCGTCTTTTCATATTTCACGCGGCACTCGTAATCTCCCGCAGACATCAACTTTTCATCATTAAAGCAATGATGAATTGAGCCACACCACGTTTGCTCGGTGCCCGTCGATAAATCACCCCGTACACCTTTCAAACGGGGTATTATAGGTGAAATGCAATTTACGATTCACTCTAAAGGGTTAACGTTACTCGCCGTAATTACATCCATTAAAGCTCATCATAATCACGAAGTGAATTTTTTTTTAAAAAAAAGTAGTTTGAATCGAATGAAATAAGAAAATATTTTGGGAAATGTGATTTTCGTGCATCTCGAAGGAATGCGAGTGCGAGATGAGGGTTTTTGGCGGTACCCGGAGGCCGAGATCATACATCAGTCGGGTCTTCGCGTCCCAGCTGGAGTCTCAGCCGAGTTAATGTCGGTCCTCGCCCTCACCTTGTATCAAGGGTTCATCCGCGAGGAGGTCATAACCCTTTTTTGGCGAGAAGATGCGATTCCTTCTCGCTGCCCTACCCCTGCAGCTACGAAGACGCCTCTTTGGTGCCACATTGGCCGAGGGTGGTCCACCGCTTGTTTACCATTTTTTAATATTTATCACCCAATTGACTTCCTCCTTCGCAAATATCATAAACAAAGGTGTGTTTTTATTATTGTTATTTATTTTACGTAATAGTTCGTTGCACTCGCGAATAGAAAATCGAATTTCTCGTTTTTTCACTTAAAATGCGATCGTCGATGGTTCAGTGCACCAAATTGTGCTTTTTCGAGCGAGTTTTTGAATTTAAAAAAAAAAAAATCAACTCTTTTTTAAGCAAAATGCAATTAAGTTTCGTCGAGTTTAAATTGCCATAAAATAAAATTAGTGACCGAGTCCAAAGAGCATTCGCAGAAAATGAAGTTGTTTTCTATTGTGACTCTGAATTTATTTTTTTTTTGAATTTTTTTTTTTGTGGTTGTTAATTATCAAGTGACTGAAAATGTTGAAATTCAGAGAAAAAGTTTAATTTCAGCTCGTATTTAATAAGATGAGCTCAGGGCTGAATAAAATTGGGCAAGAAGCGAATTTCAAGTTCATCAACTCATAAAGTTTATTAATTTTTACAAACAGCTGTCGCTTTTTTTTCTATTTATTTCCTTTACATGTCTTAATTAAAGTATAATTAAAAGGGAGAGAGAAATGCAATTTAAAAAAAAAAAAAAATTAAAATCATGAAAAATTTTTTTTTTTTCAAATTTAAATTTTTAATAAATTGAATTGAAGTTTTTCAGTAGCAATTCAAAAAAGTGGAAAAAAAAAATTCAAGACGGGAGCAGGAAAAATGCAAAAATGCTTTCAACAAGTTAATTAGCATCGGTTGAGCATGTAATACGACTCACAGGGAAAATAAGCCTAATGGACGTCTGTTTGTTTTCAATCTGAATGACGGAAATGAGAAAACGCCAAATCTCAATTACTGTCGTGCGATAAACACTTATTCGAACGTCATTAACCGCGCATGCGTTTAATAAATTATTTTTCTTATATATTCTAAACAACCCCCAAAAAAAACAAAAAAAACAAAAAAAAACAAAAAACCGACAAAGGTAAACGTTAATTAATTTTTAGTTATGAGTCCGAAATTTAAAAAATAAACTAATAAAATTTTTTCGTGTTTTAATTTGATGAAAACAGAAGAAAAAAAAAATAATGGAATTTCTCAAAAATTACCATTCACAAGACATAAAATTCCAGATTATCAGATTGGCAGTAAGAACAAGGTAATCTACTCAGAATTTCTCCATTAATGCATAAATTGATACGATAGGTCTGGTTCTCTTCATTTATTTTTTTGCTTTAAACTATTCCTCACAGATCATCTTCAGTTAAAAGTCCTTGTGGATCCCAAGGGCACTCAAATGGGCAGAAATGACCCAAATTTATCAAACCAAGGCTCGAATTCATCACAATTTAATTTTTTCTAATATTTTTTCGTGTTAATTAATACGGTTAAATATTTTTTTTTAATTTATTTTTTTTTTGCAAGTGAAAATATGTGAAGAAAAAATAGGTGTCGTGAGAAAACTCGGGAAAAATTCCAACGTGGATCTGCCCACCTTGTGATTACCCTCTTACGAGAGGTAATCATTTGGAATTTTGCTTTTTACGCCCGCCCTCTATCTACTAAATAATTAAAGAATTTTTTTTTTTTTAAGAAAAAGGAAAAGTGAAGACGAGAAAAAAAATTATCTCGTGAAAACTCGGGTGAAAGGTTATGGGTGGGTTTGAAAAACATGGGGTTCACAGGGTCAAGTGGGGTCCAGTTGAGGTCACTGCCTTCGGAGTAAAACAATACAAAATTTTAAATTTTTTTTTAAAAAAAAATTTTTTCTTTTCAAATTTAAAAATGAAAATAAATTGACACTAATTTAAAAAAAAATTTTTTTTTTGTTGGGGAAAGGAAAATTCAAAATTAATTTAAGTAATTTATCACCAGGCGTCGCCCAAAGTTGTTATTAAGTAGAACCAATTTTTCAATTTTTGTGTTAACCTAAAATAATTTTTTTTTAAATAATTTCAAACTTATTAACAATTTCCAAAAAAAAAAATTTAATTTTTGTTTAATAAAAAAATTGAAATTAGAACGTGAGGTTTGATGAGAAAAAGAGGACGAGGAAATGGGTAAATGAATAAAATTCGATACTTTTTACTGACATTTTTTATCAATGCAATCTAATTACTTCATTATAAAAAAATAAAATTTTAATTTGCAAAAAAAAAAAAAAAAAAATATATAAATGAATAATTAATAAATGATTATCTTATATTTCAATTTGTTCCGCTCCCAGTGGCAGGACACACAGTGAAAAACCGACCCAATGAGCGCTTTTGCTTTAATTAATTAGCTTGTAAAAGAAAAAAAATTATTATGTGGACATGTAATTTTAAATTAACGCTGACGCAGCTTTAAACTCGCCCGACTTCATTCACGACTTCCTATAAATAATCCGAGTATTTCAGAATAAAATAAATAAAAAAGTAATATCGATTTGTTGATAATTTACATTATTTTTTTTTTTTAAAAACTCGTAAAACTTCAGACTTTAATTTAACTTTTAAATTAATGCGATAAAACTTAGTCAAGGTTAGGCCTTTTTTATATTTTTGCAAGGCGAAAATGTGGTTTCACTTTAAATTTTTTTTTTTTTTTAAATTCTGAAATTTTTAAAAATCCTCAAATTTCAATTTCGTTTTCGAGATTTTTCTTTTAAAAAGTTTTTTTTTTTTAAAAAAAAAATTAAATTACTCGAAAGTTGTAAAAAAAAAAATTCTATTTTTCACCCAAATATTCCAAAGGCGGTTTCCTTTAAAGAACCAGGTGTTTCACGATGAAAAGCGCGGGAAAAGGTGGGAAGGGCAAAAATAACATATCCTGGATGTCAATCAATTTAAAATTTAAAAATAAAAAAAAAAAACTTAAAATTGAAAAACAAAAAATCAATTTCAAACTCGAAAAAAAATTTTCAAAAAAACCAAAAAATCATGAAAAAAATTTTTTTTCCATAAAATTTCAATCCGCAATAACATTTCGAGGAACTTTATGACTACTTAAAGCTTACAAACAGGTGCCAGAGGGTGGAGAAGTAGCGAATCAGAATCGGACCCGCTCGCCTTGAGTCCCGGAACTTCAACACAACCATTTTTTCCCCACCTCCAAAATAAAAAAAAAAAAAAAAACTCTTATCCAAACGCACGAACTGCACTTTTCTAGCACCGAAAATGAAAGATGGATTTTCCTTAACATCAAAACCACACCTCAAACACAACCTCAACAAAACCCAATGCCACCAGGTTAAGACACTCAAAAAAAAAAAAAAAAATTATTCCTCCCCCCCCATCACCCTCCCAAATACCTCATTCTAGGATGAGAGATCCACACCCAACTCGTGACACCCCACAAAAAATGTAGGAATGCAGAATATAATAAAAAAAACTGCCATAATCCACAGGTGAGACAAGGCCAAGGGATTCGGCCCTCGCCTTAAGACAAGCGGCCGCACCCACCCACGCACCACCACGCCCTCAACCCTTTCCACACCCTTCGTATAATCAGATTGCGGTTGAGATCACCTCTATTTCCAGGTAAGGTACACGCCTAAATCAACTCCACCCTGGCCAAGAATTTAAAAAGCCTAAAAAAATTTTTTTTAAATAAAAATAATTTTTCAAAGAAATTAACAAATTGGTAACATTTAAAAATCTCGAGGTGAATCGAAGGGGGGCCCCCCAGTGTTGAAGCCAATTAGTTGCTCTCAACGACCCCCTGGCGAGCACGGAACACGTAGGATCATGGGATGCGAGCAGGTGAGATAAGGGAGAGCCACGAGTGGCAGGGCGGGGCTAATCAGCAGGTGAGGGCATTTATTCAATCACCTTTTACTCGAATCAACAATGGAAAAAAGAACGTCGAAAAATGAAAACGAGTGATGACGTCATCGAGCATAATTCACACGGGGTTCCCGCGATTAATATTCAAGATGGATCGTGCCCAATGAGGTTTCTCACATTCTCGCTAAAGTTAGAGGGGCGTGTTAGCCTGGGCTGGTTTCATTACAAATTATCGTCCTTCTGGATTTAGGTTACGTGGACAAGAGAGTCGCTAGCATCTTTTCAATGCATTACATGTAAACGTGTCATCTTCGATGTTAATCAAACTTCACATCATATTTTTTTCAACTTTCTTTTCCGTCAAAAGATATGGGAATCGAGTTTTTTTTTTTTTTAAGTTTTAAATTCATTTTGATGTCAATTCGGTTCTGGGTGTGGTCGGTGTCACGTGATTTATCAGAATTGAGATTTTTTTTTTTTTTTGAAAAATATAAAATTATGAAAATCACGAATTTACTCGAGGCGGGGAAGATGAAAGTAAAGAAAATTTTTTTTATGACGCAAACACGAAGGTAATACTGAATTCAAACAATTCAAAAATGACGTAATATTTTACTTTTAAAAAAAAAAATTTTTTTTTTAAAAAGAAAAAAAAAATGTCTATCGTTACGTGATTATGACAAATTGTCAGTTTTTCTTTAAAAAAAAAAAAAAAATTTTTTTTGGTGGAAAATAAAAATATTTTTCAAAAAATTCCTATTTTGCCCCCGTAATTTCCCATTTTGACCCACATCTATCTGTGGGAACGTCATGTCCTTAAAGATGGAGGCGGATCCATCCCATGAAAGTACAAACAATGCAATCAGTCTAACGTAGCCTCACGAAAAACCGCCTACAGTCGTCAACCAAACAACACTTCTATTTATTAATAAACTACGCAATAAAAAAAAAAAAATTCTATTCAACGTGTGGAAAAAAACATGATTAAAAAGCACACGAAAATAAAAAAAATCCACCCATTTAAACCGAACTGCATTCTAAAATTCCCTAATCACTGCTTTTAACTCGGCTTGAAACGAGCAGTGGAAACGCCATCTTGGCTCGAAAATTATAATCCCTCATACTTTATTAGCTATTTTCATCCCGTTCATTGAAGCGCTGATGGTATGATGAATAGCGGATGATCCGAGCGCGAGATAAAACAGAAAAATTAGTAAACTCAACCACTCCTCTTTTACCGAGCTTAATAAAGTCATTAAAAATAAAAATTTCAAATTTTTTTTAAATTTAAAATTTAAAAAAAAAAAAAAAAAATTTCTATTGAAAAACGTTACGTAAGAATTTGATTATTTTGTGAGAAGAAGTTGGCCTGAGAATGCTGGGAATTGTAATTGAAGGGTGTGGGAGGATCTCTTCCACACCTCGAGAGAAGAAGATGACCACCAAACTGGCCACTGACCCACGTGTGGGACAATGAAAGGTTGATGTCCCGGCCATTACCAGCAAATAGGCCAATTCTCCTATTAAGAAAAAAAAAATTCATTTCTAACCAACTTCGCTTACGCCGACGGTTGGTTTTTATTTAAGTGAATTTAACACTGATTTTCAACCGCCCTACGATGCATAAATTTACATAAAAATACGCAAAATTTAAATAAAAAAATTCGTTTAATATCAGCCGTTCGCACACGCCCAATTTTCCCATATATTTAATTCAATGGAGTATTTAAAAAAAAATTTTTTTTTAAATAAATAAAAATTCAATTAAATTTTACTCGTTTGGAAAATATCAGAAAGTATGGCAACGATTGTAATTAGGTTCAACGCCCAAAATGTGAATTGAAATTCGATCGTTTCGACCGACGGTTTTGAAAAATTCAAATGGCCGCTGATAAAAAGCGAATGATTTAAAAGCCTTTGCAGACATAAAAATGCAGTCAATCAGTTTGACAAATGGCTCGAATGAGTGACTCAACCACCCAGCAAAGGAAACAACTCGAAGACATGACATGTTTTATCTGCGATCGAATTTCTCGATAGCGGCCACCGAAATAAATAAAAAAAAACGCACCTTGGCTTAAAGCATCGTAAATCCACGACCGACGTATGTTAAATTAGAATTAATTAAAAAAATGAAAAGTTATAAAAATTAATTGAAAAATAAAAATTATAAAAAAAAAAAAAAAAAAAACTTGTTTGATCGGATGCGCCCGTGAGGCGAAACAAAATTTACAATCGAATGAATAGATAATTTTTTAAAAAGTATTTGCATTTGATTATGTTTACCTTGTTTGTTGATACGGAGATCGATGCCATTGGTGACCAACGGCGACATCGGCGGCGATTCCGTTTTGATAAACGGTGGCGATCGAGTTTTGTTGAGCGACAGATCTACAGGTTCCATTTGTATCGGAGGACATTCTGCCTGAGAAAACAAGAATAATAATAAATGAAGCAAATTATAAATTTAAAAAAAGTAAAATGGGGTAAAGATGTGTCATTGACACGTTTTCGAAGGAATTGATTAATTAAATGAATGTAAGAATTCTCGTATTGTCATCATGATCCGACATCTCACTCTTTCCTCGTTTGATTGGACGTCCCAGCGTGCAAATGTGGCTCTCTCTTCCTCAATTCCTGCTTATGCCACTACTAAAACTCATTAATAATCCTCAATCCATAAATCTTAACGGACAAGTCTCGTGTCTTCCGAATTTGCTACTCGTGATTGATTCCGATTCGTGACAGAACCAGACAATTGTTAAAACATCCCTTGAATATCGTTACGTCATTTAATTTAACAAGAATCAAGTTCAAATTTCAATTTTTATAAAAATCGATTTTAAAAAAATTAAAAAAAAAAAATATTTGAATTGTAAATATACCCGCACCCCCATAAATCATTGATCATTGAGGATCACCGAATATTCAATACAGCACTGGGTGTGTGCACGGGGGAGGGAGGGAGGGAGAGAGAAGGGGGATCGACTCTCTGGCAATTCGCTTTTCATTCTTTTTTTTTTATTCGCGCACCATAAACAGGGAGACAAAACAGCAAAGAAAACGTGAGACCTTGAAGTACAAAGTGCGAGCACGTCACCACTCCTCTGGTGGTCCCTGTCATTCAGGAGGTGACACCCAGACTCGCACACACGACCATCTCGGCTGCTCTCTCGGTGTGGGGAGACGCGAGGGCCTAAGTCGCCACAAGGTCCATTGTTTTCCTCCCAAGATCAATGTGTCTGCCCCAAGGAGACCCCCACCCAATATCCCCTTCCCCCATTTCTGCCCCTCTCCCATCCCCCCGGGGAAAGGCAAGGCTGGGCCGAACCAACCACCTCCACACACCGTTCATCCATCACTAAGGGGGGGGGGGGTTGAGATAGCATCGTCCACGATCCCCTACCCCCTCCCCTTTGCTTCATTAGACCCCCGCATCGCCCTCCCCTTCACCACTCAAGGACAGTAGTGTAAGGAGGCGTGAGCCACGCCTGCGCAGAAGGGTATTGTTCACCTAACCCCACCCTCGAATTGAAGGGGGGAGAAGGAGAGGCATGTCGGGGGAGTAAGAGGAGGCAAATGCCCTCTCCCTCTCCTCTCTGTCCAGCAGCTCTGGCTCCAATTGGAATGATGAATGGGTTCAATTAGGGGAGACTGGGAGGATGAGAAGGGGAGGGTTATTTCCTATGTATCCGAGCTCGAAGTCCATCGAAAACCCCTAGGAACCCGGGGGTAAACACATTCCGCGCACCGAGGGGGGAGCAGAAGGGGGTTATTGAGCGGCTGTTTCGTGGGCTCCTGATTGGAAAAGGGTTAGTCACGGGGGAAAATTAATTGGGGCGAAGGCAAATTTGCACGAGTTTCGAAGCTTTTTCTTTCTCGTTTTTGGGCTTTAAAAACTCGTTCGTATCTGTTCACCACGTGGTGATCCCTGCGACCTTTTTTTGGAGTTTCGTGTAACTCGATCGTTAGTTTTCTTGCATTCAAATGCGCAAGTCTATCGAGGATGGGTTGCGAGGTCGACGAAATGGATCATTGACGACGAGAATTTAATCGAATTTTATGAATTTTAGCGTTTGGTGTCGGTTTATGTTTTTTTAGGTTTTTTAAGTGTTGGATTTATTTTTTCTACCTCTTTAGAGTTCATGTTATGATGCATGTGGGCGGAAGTAGGGGTAGAACCAGGCACTAAGGAAGCCTGCTTTGGAGAATGGCGCCACTTGCCACCAAACGGGTCGCTGCAGTCGGTCTGAAAGAAAAAATATTAAAAAAATTTTTTTTTTTTTTAGAAAAAATAAAAAAGTGAATTTTTTTTTAAAAACAAAAAAAAGTAAAAAATGGGAAAATTAAGTTTATGCGACAATCAGAGCGCGATTTAAAGACGTTTATGTCACACCAATAACGACACGTGCGCTGATTGATAGTTCAATGACCTTAAAAGTGACACTTTATTAATAAAGTCGATTTAAATTTCGAAACTTTAAATCATTCTAACATACAAAATCTTACTTTTAGTTAAATCTCTCACAGAAAAATTCATTAAAAAAATTATTTTCAATACTTTAATATTTCCTTTGGGAAAATTGACGTGTGAAAAACGAATGCGTACAAATACGGTATAAAAGTACTTAAAAATATATAAAGGAAGAAGTAATGAATAGAAATTAATGTAATTTTTCTTTTAGAAATTTTTTAAAAAAAAGTTTCACAGTATTGTCAAGGGAGCGTGACCGACGGCTTTAAGGAGCCCGATGCGTCTGGAACTGTGGGGCGGGGTCCTGAGAGCGCACGATTGCATCCCACGCACTAACAGTCTCGTCATAACCTTTCTCAAAACATTTCCACACGGAAATGCAATATCCAAACAAATGTACAATAATAAATTAAAGCATAGAAACCCCAAATTGCATTTAACTTCGCACCGCTTACGCAAATCCATCCCAAATCCCTTTAATCGTTAATAAATTTAAATTAAAGCTTAAATAAATTTAAAAAATGATTTTTTAAAAATAATTTTACACATTTTTAATAATAATAAATAAAAAATCATTTTTTTAATTCTTAAAATAAATTGAGCGAAAAATCGATTTTTTCATTTAAAAAAAAAAATTAAATTTTCGCAAAAAAAAAAAAAAATTTAGAAAATTATTTCTTAAATTTCGGTAAAAAATAATTTTCCAAACTAAAATATATTTTTCTTAAAAAAAAAAATAAAAATAAAAATGAGAAAATAGCGAAAACTCACCCGGAACAACATGAAGAAAGACGCGATCGCACAATTTTAGATCGAAATGGGCACAATCGAACGGACGAAATCCATGCCACGATCAGAAAAAACAGTTGGGAATTATTAAAAAATAAAAATAAAAAAAATAAAACGGGACAAGTAAAATAAAAATAAAGAGAGGAGCGAACACAAACAGGATCCGTTCAGCTCAACCACCACCTGTAGTCTGCAGTGTTGAGCAGTTGTGCCTCACTCGGCCTCTCTCTATCTGATTGCAGCTGAGTCTTGCTCGTACAGCGCCTTTGCCTGGCGCCCGGGGGAGGTCGAAGGTCATAGGGCGTGACCCGTTAACGGTGTCCACCAATCAGAGCAGAGCCAGGAAGGGAGGTGGGAGGGAGGAGACGGGAGGGATTCTCTCCCCCCCTCCCCCCGGGGCCTGAATCACCTGCACAACTCATTAGCATATTTCCTACCGGTTCGATCCATGTCTTGGTAACGGGGGAGGTCAGAAGGAAGATACGGGGAGGGGTCAGATATTCGTGTCATAGTACAGTGGCTCCATCTGCCACTATTTCTATGCTGGACCAGATGCGAGTGCGCACAAACCGTCCCGAATATTTTTTTTTCTTCTTTCGGGGAAATATTATTATGCAAATGAGGTGTATCGGCGAATTTTTTTTTGCACATTTTTCTCATTTTGTTTCGTTGGGCGTTGGTTTGCATTAAATGTGTAGGTAAGAAATTTAATTAAAAAATTTAAAATTTTTGACTTTTCATGAATTTTAGTTGTTTTTGCAAAAAAAAAAAAATTTCCAAAAAAAATGGAAAAATGAAAATCTATAAAATCGATTTTCGCCTTTGAAAATATTACTCGTTATTTATACAGTGTATTCAAAGGGGATCAGGCTAGACATGGGTGTGGAGGGAGTTGCCCCCTCCTCCTTCGCGCCTTTTGTGTTCCCGACCCCACCCAGATGCACACACCCTCCGCGCAGCTGCAACAGCTCAGTCCTGGGGGTTAATATCGGACCCTGAATACCCCCTAAAAAGGAGACTATGACACTCGAGTGACATAAATTCGAGCTGACGTGGCCATTTTTGCTCGTTATTAACAAGAAAAATAAAAATAACGAATTTCTCACCTTTTTCTTAAAAAAAAAAAATTTTTTTTTTTAAAAATCAAATTAAAAATAAGAAAAGACAAAAATTTAAGTTTGAAGAATTCATCTTCGTAATAAATCACACGACCCCCTGTAGAATTAGGGCTAAGGTGTGGGAGTTTCATCTGTTCATTTATCACATATTCGTGCAGGTGCATTGCGCATGCGGAAATCGAGATCCGACACTTGTTGCATTTTTTAAATATTTTTATTAAAGTTTTATTTAGAAAAAAAAATTTTTTTTTCTAAAACAAAAAAACTTTTTTTAAATAAAAAAAAAAATTTTCTCGCACTAATTACTTTCGTATTTTATTTTCCGCACCTTAGTTTGCAAGGGCCACCGACCCGATGGAGACTGTCACCCGTAGGACTGAGACTAGGAAGAATAATGACAATTAATTCAAGGCCAGAAAAAAAAAAAAACAAATTCCGTCTGTCCCAGTATCTCGAATGAAAATTCCAATCCCCGATCGACTCTTAAATAAACTTTCTCTAATCAAAATTCCACACTTAGGTGTGGCACGTATTACACGCGATGGTTCGGCTCGTTTTAAAACGGTAAAAGAGAAAAGTGTAAAAAAATGAAAATTTGTGTTTTATACAAATGCAAACCACACCCATGATTATTAAAGGGTTAGAAATTATTAACGATTAAAGTCAATAGCGGTTTAAAATTAATTTTCATAATCAAATTGGGAAAATAAAAAAAAAAATAAATAAGAAAATAATTAAAGTCAATTTCAGTGTATTGAAGTTAATAACAAGGCAGGGAAAAGCCTCGAGTGAAAGGGAAAAATGATTTAAAGTAATGACAGAGGGCGCCGCGTTAGAAATGCCAGTCAAAAGGCAAAGTGAGGTTGATATAAAAAAAAAAAAAAAAAATGTGAATGCCGCCATTCTCACAACACCGTATAATAAATGCCTGTCACATGATATTCAGTTTTAAATAATGTGATTGACGTTATATTCTCATTAGCTCGTTTTAGTCCTGTTCGACATCCTTTCAATTAATAATGATGTCATTAACGAGAAAACGAGATGAAATGAGATCTGAAGCGGCCATTTTGAATTGACTTAGATCGAGGAAAATCTCGTTTCGTTAAAAAACGATTTATTATACAATTCTAAAATTCAAATGAATTCAGCAACGACCGTGAAAAATAGGTGGAGTTCGTTATCGTTTATTTTCAATAGAATTTCGAACGTTATTCGATATCGAAACATCATTAAAAATCACGGAAAATAATTATTCGTCAACACAATTCAAATTATGCAAAAAAAAAAAAAAAATGCAAATAAAAACCCCCGACCCGAACCTCAACAATTAACGTATAATTTGGCAATTGTGTTGTCGTAAGCCTAATATCCGGTACAAAACGCACCTCCTGGTTCGCATCAAAAACGGTGACGGGAAAATGAAAGAAAGAAAAAAAATGGAGTTAATTTTTTTTAACTTCGCTCTTGACCCCCTCGCTCATTACGGCCGTATTTCAACGCACTTCCTAATGAGGTGGACTATTAGCTTGACCTTTAATATCCACCGAGTCGAGTCCATAAAGATACTCTGTCTCGTAGAGAGAGAGAGAAAAGGATGGTTGGTAAAGGGCAACCATAATTGCGACCTCTCGGCCTCCCTTCGCAAGATCCGTATTCATAAAGAAGACAAACCACACCTCGCCAATTAAGAGAAAATTGTTTGTCATTCCTGAGGGTGGAGGAAAGGAAGACCCCATGTGCAGTAGCAACGACCACCATTTTCGGCGCCATTTTAAAACTTGCTTTATTGCCAACTACTGCGATTTCGATTGTAAAACTTACTTTGTCTCGACTCGAGCGTGAAATTTGCAATTTTTTCGAAGGTCGGCGGTTTCGTTTTTGGTTTGTAAATTCGTTTGGGGGAAAACGAATGGAAATTAAAATGCGCATTCGATCGTGATTTTTGGGAATCGCAATGTTGATGAATGGCGATTTGCGAACGATAAAAATTGGATGTGACAAGTGAAAAATGTCGGTTTCAAAATGCAATTTGATATTTTGATTCAAAATTCAAAAAAACTCGAATAATTAATTTTTTTTAAATTTCAATTAATAATTATTCATTTTTAATTAATTTCAAATTGCACCTGATATAAATTAAAAATTCAATCCGACAACTTGGCAAATGTTAAAAAGTTGGGAAAAAAATTATTGTCAGGTATTTGACAGGAAAAAATAAATAATAAAAATATTTAAAAAAAAAAAAATTATTTAAATTTGTCCAATTAAAAATTCTAATTGCATTTGTCGTCATCGACTTTTTCTTTTTTGTTTACATTTTTTTCCCCCCAAAATGACGAAGCACTCGGCTACAACTGATTATCGCGATAAACTTTACAAATGGCTGCACTTCTCACGACTGACTAAAACGAATACGAGCAGGAAAACAATTGTCAACAACTCCATCCGTTATTAAAAAAAAGCCGAGACGCATAAAAAAATTTATTTTCAAAAAGAAAAATACATTCGTAGTGCAGCTGTCGTACGCGACAGTAAATAAATTTAATTTTACGTCATTTAGTGTCGCGAAAAAGAGAGCCATAAATCCTCATCAACTCACCCATAATTGAATAAATCGGTTACTTAAAAGCTTAACACGAATCTCTCGTGTCGAATTTGATACCGTTTCGTGTTTAAATATTTTCATTTCGTGGCCAAGCGATGCCCTTTGCTCTCGCCCTTAACCTTAACGGCCAAACCGGGAAAACAACAACTTTTTTTTAAAATGTAATTAGGGTTATGTTTAGTGTATATTAGTCAGATTAAATCTCAACTTCTCAACACTTAAAAACCGAAAGAATTATTTCAGTTTTAATGTTTTTTAATCGTTCGAAAATTCATTTTGGAAATTTCAAAAAAAAAACTTTGTAAAATTTTAAAATTTTTGTATTTTAAAAAAAAAAAATAAAAAAAAATTTATAATAAATTTCTAAATGTTAAAATATCAAGTTACGAATTTCATCTGTGTTAATTAACCATCGCTGATAGCGAAACGAGTTTTTTTTTTTTTAAAAAAATATTTTTTTTTTTAAATTAAAAATTTTGAAAAAATGTGAGAGATGAGGCTCGTTCGTATACAATTCAAGGCCAAAACTGGGTGTGTTTGGTTTACAAGGATTTTCCTGCGAAGGTTTGTAAACAAATGTAATCTTTGTAAAATGCGACATAAGAATTAATTTGTTGAAAATGAGAAATTAATAAAAATATTTGTAATAAATAAATGTTCATGGTCAAATGAATAATTTTTTTTTCTTTCTCTTTTAACTCATCAAAAAGCTTTTTTCTATTTTTTTCCTTTCTTCTCTTTTTCAATTTCTTCATTGAGGTCATCGCAAACCACGCCCATTGCGAGAAAATTGAAGGACGGGTATTTGAAAAATCACTTTAACTTTTTTAAATCGAATTTAAAAAAAAAATATTAAGAAAAATGTTATTACACGGATTCAAATTAATAAATTAATGTAAAAAGATGCTAATAAATAAACACCGAAAAATAAAAAGTTGAATCACATAAATCATTAAAAGCAATTTGCTCATCCTAGTGTAAAGTAACAAATTGACACAAAAACATAATTTTCTTTTGAAAATAAATTTCCAAAAAAAAAAAAAAGTCACGTGTCAATCAGAGTGACCCTAATCCTTATCAATTATTTACAATTGAAATAAATTAACAATTATATCTTCATTGATTTTTTTCTTTTTATAGAAAAAGCCAGTTTGAGGATAAGTAAATAAATCCACGTTAGAATTATAAATTTCGCTCGATTCCATGTAAAAACCGATTGGAAGACTTTGAAGCGAGAGAAATAAATTTGGGCGCCATGTCTGAACCCTGCAAACCGTCAACGATTGGCTGTGGGATCCGACATGACACCCGTGACGTTCTAACTCAGATTTACCCGTCCACATACTCGCCAATCATATACTCACCCTTGATAAATATATATTTATAAAAATAAATTCAACATACCCTGACTCTCAGCTTCAAATTTGGTGCGAAACAACCAGGCATGTTCTTCTGCTCATCCTCCGTACAACACCTTTTTTTATAAAAAAATAAAAAAAAAAATTAATTATAAATTTACAATTCGATCAAAATCCACAAAAAAAAAATGACACTTTTTTAGGTTACTAACATCGACTCTTCCCACAGAAGAAAGAAACATAACTGAAGGCAAGTAATGATCCCATAATGTACGAAAAAAATGGCCTCATTCAAGGTGTGAAATAGGACCAAAGGCTAATTTCAAAAGTAAAAAAGGGTTAGTGACAGTCATTTATAAAACTCTTCTCCATATTTATGTAACCTCTGATAACAACAATCGAATTAAAATATTAAAAAAAAAAAATTCAAATTCAATTCCAAGGTTTTCAAACATAATAAACAAAAACTGTCACATCTCAGATACAATCTTAATACATATATAATAAAAAAATATGAAAAAAAATTTTTGCTGAATCACATGGATCTTGTACTAACATAAAGAATCCTAACCTTGATAAAAATCCTGGCCATTAAAGCAACTTAATAGACAAAATATATATTTTAATAGAAAGTTGTTTCTTCTTCGTTTCACCCTGGAGGTTAAGGCGACAAAAATTCTTAATGCGTTTAAATAAATTTTTTCCTACCTTGTAATGACCTGAATGAGAAATGTGTGAAATTAACAACCTACTAAATTTCTCAGATAAAACCAGACACCAAACCCATTACAAATTTTGTAAACATTTTTTTTATTCAAATTTTTTTGGATTTTTAAGAACTTTAAAAAAAAAATTAAAGTGTAATTAAACGACCACTTATTAAAGACACAAATCAAATTGACAAATAGTATTTGTCTAATCCCGTTAATAGATATTTTTTGTTTAAAAAAATGTGATACGATTAAAAACAATTGAATAATTTAATAATAATTTAAAAAAAAAAATTCAATGTGTATTTTCCAACGACTAGCATCACAATGCAATAATCTAATGTTAATTTATGGCTCGGTTGGATAGATAGGAAAGAGGACCCACCCAACAACACTCATAAGTCAGTTGATCTCAATTTTGCAACATTAAAACAATCTTCTTCTCTGTTCTGATTGAGTCATTCAGCAACCGCATCTCCAATTATCATTACCGACCTCGTAAATCGTTCCGATGTTGCAAAATATTCGAAAATTAAAATATAAAAAAAAAAAAAAATTTCACCCAATTAACTTTAACATAAATAAATAAAAATTAACTACGCGTGCGTCGAAACTGAGTTGAGGTGACAACAATGGCCACACCCAAGTAACCAAGGCCAGCGAGTTTCCTGTGGCCGGACACAATCGTGTCATTGCCCCTTCAACCACACCCTAACTTAAGCGACTTTGAAATCCTCGCCGAAAATGCTCAAATAAAATGCAAAAAAAAAAAAAAAAATTTTTTAATTAAGAAAATATTTTTTCCAAATATGGCGGTCGCAGTTATATCGTTTGCGGTAGGAAAAAACGAAAAGAGAATTGGCGTGACTCATTTTGCTGCCCATTTCGATCCAGGTGTGGTGACTTACTTCGCGAGCATCTGGATGCCACAAACACCTGTTGCCTTACATCAGGGTCGACCCGGGCCCGAAAGCAACAGGATTGTGTCATCTTTACAACATAAACCATCGGTTGAAGTGAAGGGTGGGGTCGGTGAAGGGAGGATAAGTTTTATACTGAAAAATAGGACTCGCGCACCCACCCCTACCCACACCCCACTCATCTATCAAAACCATCGAGGGGAATGACGGGAAACGAGGGATATTCGAATCCCCACCCACCCTGGGGACCTTCGAGTTCGAGGGTGGGTTGAAAGCAAGGGGAGGGTAACGGAGTGCACATCTCCCCCCAACCACTCACCCCTTTCGATTTTTTTATTTTTTTTTTAATCAAAGGCCAATGAACTGGAGACAATCGTCTGGGGTGTGATAATGCTGGGTTCCATTGTCGTCGATCGACACGTGATTTTTTTTTTTTTTGGCGCGAGTCCAAAGAGTTGAGGTCCAGTCGAGTCATGGTCAGGGGAAACGGGTGGGGTTGGGTTTTCAAGGCCGGTGTGGGCGGATCCGCATGGGGTATAATAGTATGGTATTACAGTTTACATGGTAATGTTGCCTCGTTTTTGCAGTGTTTTATGGCTCCATTTTTTTTTTTTTTTTTTTTTGGAAAGGGAGAGGGAAGGGGGAGTTAGTGACGTCATTAAAAATAGTGGAAATGAATTTTGTATTGAAAAAAGGCATCGAGGTGTGTAAATGCGTGGTGGGTGGGCCCCGTTATTAAGAATACTATAAAATTCATTAAAAACCGATATAAAAGTCTCAACGTGCCAAATAAAAGGTGAAATTTATATTTTAAAATCGCCTTTTAAAATTACAAATTAAAAAAAAATATATATGTGTATGTATAATCTGGACTTGCAAATGCCCTATAAAACCAAAACGTGTCTTCAATCAAGAGATAAGCCTAATTTAAACCCTTTTTTTTTATAGAAATATAAAATTAAAAATAAAAAAAACGATAAACGAGGAAGCAGTCAAAACCGCCCCGAGTCCAACTTTTGACTCCTTCTATCGTATATTAATCCAATATAAATTTTCAAAAAAAAAATATATAAAATTAAAAAACCAAAAAAATTTTATAAAATTAAAAAAAAAAATTTTTTTTCATTGAAAAAATAAAAAAAATAAAAAAAAAAACTCACAAAATTCCCAAATGTCTCATTCTTGTTTCCTCACGAAATCCTCGTTTGAAAATGAATGAAAAATGCACTGAGGTTGAATTTTTCATTTAAAAAAAAAAGAAAAAAAAAATGGTTGACCACATACGACTGACCACAGACTGACCCGCCAACTCCACAATTTTCTAATGACGTTTTTATTAAACATGAGATAAGGAAGCGAGCAATCATCACCTTACAACGACGAACGAGGAAGAGCATTACAAAAGGAGATGGCGGTGAAAGAAAAAAGAAAAAAAAAAAAAAAAAAAAAAATCGTAACCGAGACCGACAAGTCCAACTCGTCTACTTCATTAAGCCCCCTGTCATCGCATTCAGATATCCATCACCGATACACGGCAATGCGAGTAAATGTTTATTCCCTACTAGCAACCGAATAATCCTCTCGAATATAAAAAAACGAGGTTTTTCCAAGAGTTTAAAGAAATGACGAGCTCCTCCCTTGCCCGGGGTCGAATTCGGACTCATTTCCACGGCCTAAAGTAGTCATACAATGGATTTTGAATTTTTTTAAATAATTTTTTTTAAAAAATTTTCTAATTAACGGAGAATATTTTTTAGCTCAATAAGATAATAATAGTAATACTAGAGGTCGATAACTCGAATATTTCTTATTTATTTTTTATTTGAATAAGATTGAATGTCAGTGCCTCGCCCGTGCCTGGTGCGAGGGTGGTTATGCAACAGCACGTGGAACAGGCGCCTGTCTCGGTGCCACGAGGCTGGGGCGGGGCCGGCAGGTGCGGCTCAGGGCCTTGGACCTCCCTGCACGAGTCACCTCGTAACAAAAAATACAATAAAAAACCATGTGCGCAAATACCTTTTTTTTTAATATTCAAAGTCCACAGACAACGCCCAAACTCGATATTCATTTTTCTCCCCAAAAAAGTTTTTCATTAAAAAAAAATTCTTATAAAAAAATCCTAATTTTAATCCTTTGCACTCGCCCTTTTTCACAACTCACCATTTGACCCATTGTGGGGCTACGAGGGCGTGCGTGTGTGGGATGTCACAGGGCTGTGAGCTATGGCGCCAACAAGTAAAGTTTAAAAAAAATGATCATCTTTCATCCGAGGTCAGAAAATTCACTTCCTCTTTTCCACGAGATAAATTTACAAGAAATAAAAATTTTCTTTCAAAAAAAAAAAAAATTCCCCTAAAATCTTATTTTGAAAAATTAAAAAACGAACTCACTCGATTTGGCTGGATAAGGCGCAAGTGTCGACGTCTGGTCTCACTTCCAACGCGGGTCTGGGACTCTGTGGCTCGGCCGGTGGACTATCGGCTGAAGGGGAATAAAGAAAGAAAATGTAAAAACACTTCGAAGTAACCCCAGACGTGGCTATTGCAGCTGTGGCTACTTGTAAAACAGGTGCAGGAGCCCCAACCGTTTTTTTAAGACCCTCATTTACCTGCTGGTGCTTGGGTAATAAAAAAATAATAGTTAAAGGGTATTAAAGAGTTACCTATTGTGTGGTTAAAAATAATTTCTCCGGGGAGGTGAAAGGGGGAGGGAAAAAAAAAGTGAGAAAAAGTCAGTTTTCTTTCAAAGTCCCTTTACACAGACTGAAAAGTCCAACAAACCCAACCTGTTATGGATGACTGATCCACATGTGGGCCCCACCCAACACATGACCAGCCCCAAAAACCTCCCTTCTTCACTGACTCCCATGCCTTTTCCCCCCTCTATCCCCAAGCTAATGGACCTCACCACAGGATGTGACACAAGGTGTGGTTGGTGGAGTCAAAAAAATTTAAAGTTGAAATTTTGGATAAAAAAATTTTTAATTTTTTTTTAAAATCCAAAAAAAAAAATTTTTTTTATAAATTTTAAATGGGAAAATTCAAATCAAAACTCAATTTTTTTTTGACAATTCGAATTACCCCAAAAAAAATTTAGTTATTAAAATTAATATTTAAAAAAAAAAATTTTTTTTTTAAAAATAATTTTTAAAAATTTCGAGTTATCGTTGTGAAGCGAAGCAATGACCTATATTTGTTGTTTACAAAGAGACAATACGAAATTGCATCACAATTAAAATATCATCTTTAAAAAAAAAAATAAATAAATAAATAAAAAAATAAAAAAAAAATTAAAATAATCGGGAATTTAATTAAAAAATGAATAATTTGTCATCAAAACACAAATATGTTTTCCACCGCCACCCACGTGCGACGCATGACCACGGCCAGGACAGGTCGTCGGTCGGCCGGGTAATCCCTTCCTTTCTCCGTCCGAAAGTCAAGGCCAGGAGCCGCTCGAACTCCTGGCACCGGTCGAATTGAAAAAAAATGTGCCGTGAAATCTTTTCCAGGCCACGGATTTTCCTTTTCACTTACCGTGAATCGGTGTGTTGAGTGTTCGAGGCCAATCGGTAATTTCGACGGCCGTCGACTCGTCCCTTGCCGTACGAGCTGGATGCGTGCTCGGCTCGTCTCTTTGTGTGTCGGCCATGTTGATAATTCACCACACCCTACAACATCCGGGTATGTCGTCCCCACCCAATGACACACCCTCAGAGATCGTCTCCAGCAAAGCGTGCAATTGTTTTTTCCTATTTCGAGGGCGAGGGTGTTCGCAAATGACGTCATCTTTCGAGTTTAATTTTAGTTTGGAATTTATGGGAAATTTATTTAAGGGAAATGTCGTCGAGGTGATTAAAGGGTACGACGGTACGGCTCGTGGTTGCTTTTTGGTTGGAGGTGATGAAGGGGTAATTTAGTGTTTCATCTCATATTAAACTTGACAGGGCATCAGATAAGAGAACGTGTTTAGACACAAATTTCAGCCTACAATCAACAACCTTTACATCGAATGCCTCGAGAAGTGAATTATTTGAATTATGGACGATGCTTATTATATTGTCATTAACTAAATCGGTTCGGACAAAAAAAAAATTTTTTCTCGAATTTACTCGAAAGAAAAATGCAAATTTTTTTTTCAGGAATAATTCGAAAAATTCGAATTTCACATTTTTCAAGAACTCGAATAAATTTTTTAGGAGGAAAAATAAATTACGAAATTCCTTGAATTTTGTCGAAAGAAAAAAAATTTTTTTTAATAATTAATCACGAATAATTACCAGTTTACCTTTGGAGTCTTGTGAAGATTTTCACGAGTTTATTAATTCTCCGTCGATCACGTTCTGAAATCGATAAATTAATGAGGAATAATTTGTTAAACGAGAAAAAACACGCAACTTAATCTACCGCCAAGGCTTAAAAAACACACTAAACCGAGCGTGCGCGGACCGGTCACGATTCGATTGCGTATAAAAAATGAGAAATAAAAACTGCACTTATTTTTCAATTGCACTTTTATTGTTTATTATCATTTTTTTTTTCGAGTAATTTATCAACAATTTTTCATCACAAAAAAAGGCACAAAAATAAAGTTTGAAAAATTATTATTATTATATTTTTTTGACGAGCCCCATAATGAGGCAAATGAGAAAAAGGATAATCCAAAAATTAGTTGCATATTTTTCAAAGTTTTTCAATTCATCATTTCGGTTTGAACAAACAAAAACACGAAAGAACAAGTTCGAAAAATCTTTTTTTTTTCTAACACAATTAGAGCACCTTGAAATTTCACACGATTTGAAGATAAATTCATAAGAGACGTTAGTTACAAAGCATTAAAAAAAAAGATAGAAAATGTTTTTATCGA
>JAQFZU010000386.1:0-28194 GCA_034696185.1 Henia vesuviana | reverse complement strand
GTCAAATCTTTTACATACAACCAACTGTCTCGTTCCTGTGTGTGCTTGAAGTGGGATTAAAAAGCCATTCACCAACACAAAGAAAAAGTTTATTTTCCCAAGTTCATAAAAAGGAATAAAAAAAATTTTATTTTATCAAAAAAAATTAGAAAAATTACATTTCTCAGACAATGTCTTTTCTCTAAATTTTTATTTCTACCAAAATCTCAAAACCAATAATTAAAAGGAATTATTGACCTCTGGATTCCCGGATGTCATGTTAATCATTTATCTTTTTGGGTTGATGATAGGCCTAGAAATTATACGGCAATAAATTACCATTTAATTTCAAGAATGTGTTATCAAAACAGTAAGAACAAGTAGAAAAAGTAAAGGACAATACAAAAGAAAACATAAAAAAGAGTTTTTTGTGGAAGAAAGCTCATTTCTTCTGTACAACCGTGTTATTTCAAACAATCCACTTATCAACCATTCGTTTATACCAGACAGTGCCTAGTCGAAATGTTTTGACAGGACTACCGTGACATGTTGAAATGCCTTGACCTCACTACTCCGATATTCACTCAATGACCTTAAGAGGAGGATCCTACCATGTTCACGACTCGGAAAAACGTTTTGCACTAGACCACGGTCCCCATTCATGGAGATCCGTGTAAGATAGGTAGAACACGGTCAGTCACGCACAGAAAGGAAGGGTGCAAGAACAACCATGTTTGTTAGCCCGTAGACTACACCAAAACTGCCTAAGATGGTCACTTTTGCCTTTGAGTGCCCCAGGTACCCTGATCATCGCCTTATAAGGCAAAAATTGGGAAATGATAGAAAAATTGTTTTTGTTAGGATTGGGAAAAAAAGTGAGAACGAATTAACTGTAAACACTAAAAGGATTTTTGGGAAGAATGAAAAATAGATAAAGTTGTTAAGATAGAATTGTCGTTAACCGTGGCTTATCCCTACAGTTCCTCGCATGGAACCTGCTTAGTTAAGGATAGCCATTCACACGGCCTCAGGGTCGAGGTTTGCCAAATCACTCTTGGTCCACTGTACACCCTTCAACCAGCAGGCAGGCTTATGGTCTCTGTCAGACCCAAAGCTGCCCACTACAATAAGCAAATGGCTGATCAATGTACGTCGATCATAGCCATTCAACTACCGCAATGTGCAAGTTGAGAAAGGGTCAACCGTCACCGCCGAGCTGACTCCTTAGATTTTGGTATTAGAACTGAGTTAACTTCATAGACTTTGTTGTTAGAACCGAGTTAACTCTATAATCGTGATTATCACAGTCTGCTTGTATTGTAACATAGGTACCACAATCACATCAAAATACGATAGGCAAACCGCTTGTCAAGCTTGCAGCTTCATGCGTCCGATAGGGAGTACTGTCCTGACTGCCCGGAGCTATTCCTATCACCCAGGTGACGGTGCAAGTCCCGTTTCGCTCCTGATTTTGGTCTACGTCAATGCCATTCACCAGTTGTAAGCTCTGCATGGGCCCCCCGCTTACGCTTCCTCAAGTCCGTCTTCTCTCCAGCCGGTTACCTGGTGAGGAGACATTCTCTCTATCCATGCTTGCGTAAAACAAAAAAAAATTTTGCATGCGGTCCTAGGTTCAAATCTTGGCCAGACCCCCAAGTGTAACCATTCGTCCCTTCGCCGCTTGGATACGGTTTCAAGGCAGTATGAATTAATTGAGACAGACACGAGATTTATAGACTACCAAACTTTTATTATTAAGGCCACAAACCGCAATCACCGCCATGCTCCCAACGCTTCCTAGGTTTGCCGGCCTCGTACCGGTATCAAGAGATACCAATACAAAGCCATATTTACTATGCACACTAAATGGCTATGTGGGGTAGCCGTACCTGTCACTCAGCACCCGCACAACATTCCCCACGTCCACCGCTTACGCACCTGAGCAACCCCGCTTATCCCTCTCTTACTCCTAGTCTTTCGCCTGTTCGATCGCATGGATGGGCAAAAAACAACTGGTCGTCATTATTGAGGTTCAGCCCCTCAGGTCGTGCAGTGGCCTCCGTGGTCACCTGACTGGGATCCATGTTGCCCTCTAGTGACTAATTGCTCACAAGTATGACATACAGTAGTCCATACGTTTTTGCATTATTATGCTAAGACATATAAATAATTTTATTTTTGTTTAGTACTTATTTCAGTTTTTACTAATTTATTATTTTTGCTGGTTCCAGAAAAGAATAATATTAACAAAGAGGTGTTTCCCTACTTGCCCTTCTGCAATTTCAGTAATTTTAAAAAACAAGTGCATGTTTAAATAAATATAAAATTATCTATCTAAAACATTGTCCAAATATTCAAGGTCGATATAGTGCAATCGATGTACTATATGCCGAGATCCACAAAACATTCTAGCAGCAGTGATGCATCGATGCCTGTGGATTCGGAGATCAATTTGCATTACATGGAGTGATGGTGAGAAGACGCAGCACATCAGTAAATTTACAAAATAATACAGGAAAAGTAAGTTTTTTTCTAAATATTACCTCACATTTAAATATTAGTTAGAACAACTTAACATTTATTTAAAGGGCATTTGGCTTTTTTTGTTATCAAATATTTAATAAATAATTTATATTTTCCTGTTTCGCTTCGTTAGCGTGGAAATTAGTAATTTATTTTCTAGTTTAGTTGTTTTTGATTTACGATTTGTATGTTCGTGCCTTTAAGTTACTCTTTTAATCCCATTCCTTTCATAGAATATAATAAAAGGTATCACACTATGTTGTCAGTAGGTATACCCCCGCGCAAATCATTTGAATAGCTATAGTTTAATTTAAATTTAAAAATAAATCAAAGCATCTGCGAAATGTAAAAATAGATTGAAAAATAAAAATAATTTGTTTTTAAATCTTTTTTATTGTATTTGATTTTTTAAACTTTCTATTTGTTTTTATTTATGTAGACAGCTTTGAGTCACGTGTGCGCATCGAGCAGTATTGCCCTTCTAGAATTACTTCTTTTAGTACCTAATTTGAATGTGAATCTAGCGGACAACGAAGGTAACACGCCATTACACTTTGCAGCTCAAGCTGCTACAATACATTAAATGGAAATCAAAACTGCAAACGACTTACTTTTATCGTTTTTTTTCCCAGGACATTTGGATGTTATTACGAAGTTAACCACAGCATTCAAATGAGTAATGATCATAGACTTGAGAAACAACCAAGGAATTGCACCATTAAAGAAAGTAGTACTTCAAGGAAGGACGAAATGTGTTCAGGCAATAGTAAATGCTGGCAGGAAAAAATAATTTTTAATTAATTTATTAATTATAATAATAAAATTACAAATAGAGAATTTTTTTTATATGATTCTAAGTTTTTTTAAAAATAGACATTTGAAAATTGATTATCGAAAATTGTAAACCACAGATGCAAATCCAGAATTTCGTGATCAGGGCACCGTTTTGTGGCGAAAAAACTGCCGAGAAAATGATTGATGATTATACAAAAATCAGCAAAAACTTTGGAGAAAATGCAGCCAAGTAGTTCACTAAAAACGACTTGACATTCGGTCAACGACTCAAGAAAATCTTCACACGATGATAAACACAATTTGATTCGCGCATCGTCTGCTATTGTTTTATATTTGATAGTCCGCTTCATCTGATCCTATCGACATATCATCCTCATGCTATCATTCAAATGCCTAACATAATTGTTTTGTTAGCCATTTTAAAATTTATTTAAAAGTGTTTATCTTAATAAATATTACTATTGTTTATTTTATTTTATTTTTTTTAAACTTTTCGATTTACCCGCCAGATAGTTTTCGACCGAGTGGGACCATCTGGTGAGAAAATTTATAAGAAAACGATAAATATTATATATTTGTAAAAAAAAAAAAAGCCAAAACTATTTGCATATCGTAATCCAATCCTCGTAAACGCATTCCTCGCATTTAACTTGGCAACACCATTGAAACCGACAATTACATTTCTCCGTTCGTTTTCTTCTCATCGTGTTATAACCACGACCACAGCACAGAGCGCTGCAATTATCCAAATTGAAACTCGTTTTATTACACTCTCGATTCTGAGTTCCCCACGAATCCCTCGTCGGATCGACATCGCAAAATGTCGGAGACTTTTCGTAAAATACCAAATCGGTCGCTCTCGGATGCCGCCTGATCGAGCGAAATGCCAATCGCAGATTACCATCGCGACGATTTGCCGATTCGACGAGGACCGCGTAATCGTATCGATCGTGTAATTGGTCCCCGATCGCGCGGAAATCGGGTGCCGAACGCCAACAAGTCTTCATCTGGCAACTTCCCGACATTCCATGACATTTGCAACGGATTTCAACACTGCGCATAACGATCTAAATATAAAAACCGGAATTTGAAAATCCCATTCGATTTGCATTAATTGGCCCAAACTCACTTTTCTACCCACAGCATTGTTATGAGCGACCACTTTAGATTTAAGGTCTTTGCCTCTATCGAGCGAATTGTAGAAATTCCGGGCAAAGTAAACGGCGAACGTCGCATCGTCGGCGCATCCAGTCCACGCCCAACTGCGCCCTCTCTGGGGTCTTTGTGGATGACAACCGCAAGAAAGGACCGATCCACTGCTACAGGCTCGCCATACCGAATGCACCAAACTTGCAGAAGTAATTGCTGTTGCAAATGCCGATTCACGGTAGCCTATAAATGAATCAAATTTTTAATTAATAGGCTTGATGCAATTGGCTGGAATTGTATACCTAATTTAAATATTGTACTCGAGCGAGGATCTTCAAAAGATACCGAAGAGCAATTCCATCTGTGATGATGCATTTGATATCGACATTCGTCGATCGCAAATTCCATACCGTGCATCGCAGCCATCGTAACGTCGGGGAACTTGCGGCAAAGTGATATTTGTTTACGTTTCAGACCTGCGTACGTGTTGCACAGTGCGGATGTCCTTAGCAACAATGTGTCCCAATACAAATTTTTATAATTGGACGAGACTATGAGAAAACACAGGCTTCGGTCGAAATGTAAAATTAATTTTTTTTTAAATTTAAAAATTAAAATTTTATTTTACCTTATAAGGCCTAAAATAGTGACGAAACAGTCCATGAGTTGTTCAAACGCGACATGGAGACTCTACGATGGCGAAAAGGTTTAGCAAGGTGGCACGATGATTGTGCATTGTGGGGCGCCAAATGGCCGAATCCGAACGCGAAACTCCGCCTTCGTAGCCGAAGGCATCGTGCAAACAAAACATTTTTTAAAAACCAATTTTAACACCGTTTAAAAATTTTTTTAAAAAAATTATGACCTAATGGAATTCATACTTTGAGATATTTACTTTAAAAAAAAAATCCCCATTTAATTAGTAATAAACCAAAAAAAATACTAAAAATTATTTTTTAGTAAATAAAAATAAAATTTGTACATTTAAATGAAGCGTTAAAGATTTATTTAATTTTTTTTAAACTTCGAGTCACACGTTGAAAAGGAATTTTTAATAATTATTAAACAAGAATAAAAAAAAATTCCCATCAAATTAACCCATTTTTCATCTCTCGTTACACGAACGAGGGTTTTTAATCGGCTTCGACCAATAAGAATTAAAGGCGTGTTTCATTATGCGTCTTTATCTTCGCCGAAACTCCACCTGTGTCCGAAATTTCGTCTCGCCATTGGTCAACGACAGTGACAACTCATCCCTAATTGGCCCTGGGCGGTTCGCGATTCTGTCACTAGGATACGAGGGCCACCCAGGCCGTTTTCACTCGCGTTGTGAAGGCGTGAGGGGTGGTGGTGGAGAATGGAACGGACCCGCCCCCTAACAGCCAGGTGAGGAATTGAAGAACTCGAATTCCCGATTTGTAACGCTGTCGCCATTTATAAGAGGCCCACCATGGAATCTGCAGGTTGAGACGCACACTCGGCCATTTTTCTTTCGCTCATAAATTGTTGGTTGAAAAAAAAAAACTAATGATTTGTTATGCGAGAAATGGTATAAAGTATCGCTTTATATTTTAAATCTTATTAATTAAAACCAATCCATTCTTATTACATTAATTGCGACAAGAAAAATAAAATGGATGTTGAGGAATTTTTATGAGTTTTAAAATCAAATTTATTTTTTTTGACAACTAAGTCTAAATGAGATTGATGGTTTATTACTCTTCAACTTCTTTACCCATTTTCCTTTGCCCTGTGGCTGCAAGAATGACAGAGGGGTGTCAAAATACAGGTGAGAAGGAAAAAAAAAAACTTCATTTTTAGAAAGTTCTAATTCCTTTCTAAAATTGCCAATTTTATAGCTTTATTTATTTCTTATAATAAAATATTAAATGTTAATATAAATTCATATGGCTAGTAAATAATAATTATAATGATCATTAGTAAATAAAATTCACACGCATAAATTAAGTATTTTAATAAGGGATTAAGCGAAGTCTAATTATCATAAACAAAAGTTGCACACATAAATTGTTGGAAATAAAAAAATTGTAAGGGTTTTGTATTATTTAGATTTTCATCAACGTTTGATGCTAAGTAATTCGGAAAGGGTCAAAGGTCATGGATGAGCAGTCATAAGTCGCCACCGCTCACTAACCCCACCGACCCTTCTTATTCCCCCTCATTTTGGACCTAAAAAAGACCTCCCTGTTCGAGATTGTTTCTTTAGCTATGTTTTCCGGGCACTAATTAACGAAAATATGTTGAATTTTGCGCCTAAATTTACCTCTTAACAGCTTTAACTGGTTCAGACTGGTCACTAATGACATCATTCACTCAATGGACCGCATGAATCGCCATTCAAATATAATTCCTGGAAAATTTCAAAAATATTCTTTTCCGAACGTCGAAGAAAAACAATGAATAAAAATATATTTTGAAAAAATAAATAAACGAATAAGATAAATGGAAATAAAATTCTAAACAAATGACGTCACTTTGCATGTGGTCTTAATTCTTTAATGTGTCAACAAAACTCCATTACAATTTCCAGGGAGCAGAAGAAACGCCCTCGAGGCAAAACACTGCCACAACGCCACCACACGGCTCCACTTCGAATCATTGCGCACGCATGCGCTTCGCACTGGAAAAAGCATCCGAATGGAAACGCGCTTGTTGTGGGCGGCTCTCTGCGTCTTTCTCTTCTGTCCGGTCCACAGTTTTCTTTGGTAAGTCACATAAAAAAACAAAAAATTTATTTTTTTTCTAACCGTTTTATTCATATCATCAACTCGTTATATATGTTAATTTTCTTTAAAAAAAAGTCCAGAAAAATAGTTAATTGTCGATACAATTGATGTTGACAGTTTTAAGTCGATTTAATCTCACCACTGATTATTTACAATTAGAAAAAAAAATATTTTTTAGAGGTAAAAGGAACCAAATGATTGAGTAAATAATAATATTGTTGCATTTGATTGTTGGGTTAGTTGTAGTGAATGGAGTGCGTTTGAGTTGATCGCGGGGCCTTGGGGTTGATCGGGGAGGATCCCGTGTGGCACCTCAGATCCGAGCGGGGGGCTCAAATTAGGCTCATCTCCTGCTGCGGAGAACACTCTCGACGTCTCCCCCTGACCCTGGTTGGCCATCCCTCGCCCTTCTAAACCGGTATTACAACAACACAACAGTCAGGCCAATTGAAATGTTGGCCGTGCTAACTAAATCAAAACCCCAAATCGAATTAAATTAATAAATGCGTATCATATATTGTCACTATTGCCTATTAAAACTCTAAAATGCGTTTTATAAAATACAATAAATTGATAATTAAATAAATAGGAAAATACAAATTTTTCTCGTTTTTATTATTGTTCTGTAACGGTTTTTCGCCGGTGGAGAAAAACTGTTGTCACCTCGAATGACGTGGGGGCGGGACGGCGGGGGTGGACAGGTATGTTTCGTGGGAACCTCACATGCGCCAAGATGCATTCCTACACGGGTGGGCAAAGAAAAGAGGTGGGAGGAAAGGAAAAAGAGGTTTTTATAAATGGACCAGACCCCCTTATAGTGAAAAGCAAAGGCCCTGTTCCTCCCATTTCTCTCCCCGCTCTTCTTATGCACCACATGCGTGTCAATCAATTAAATTATCATTTTACGTTCTTCCTGTCAGCTGCGAATTACAATTAAATCTAATAATCCAATTACGTAATATTTTCATTTTAAACTTTTATTTTTATAGGGCAATGGGTAATCCCGTATTAGTCGATCCGACTCGAATATGCCGTAAAACACGTCGTCTCAGACCGAAACTTGTCGAGATCTGTCAAAACGAGCCGGAAATTGTCAAAGAAGTGACCAAAGGATCGCAAATGGCCACGAGGGAATGCCAATTTCAGTTCCGTAATAGAAGATGGAATTGCACGACTACGAGACGATCGCTTAAGAAATTATTGGCCAGAGGTAAATTTTGGAAAAAAATTTAATTTAAAACTCAGTAATTGAAGAAATTAAAAAAATTTATTGTTTAGCTACGCGCGAAACGAGTTTTCTCAATGCCATAACCGCGGCCGGAGTGACTTACGCAGTAACGCAGGCGTGTAGCGCGGGTGTACTGCCGCAATGCACGTGCGACAGGGGCAGGCGAGGAAAACGAATGTCCAGCTCGACAACCGCCAACGAAGTTCCAGCCGACGGTAATTGGGAATGGAGCGGATGTGGAGACAATGTTTTCTTCGGTTATAAAAAATCCAAAGAGTTTATGGACACTTGGCACAGAAGAAAAAGTGATGTGAAAACCATAGTTTTACTGCATAACAATGAGGCAGGACGAATGGTATTAAAATAATTTTTTTTTCTCAAAATAAAAATAAAAAAAATCTCTTAAGCCTTAATTACTTCCTTTAATTTCAGGCTGTAAAAAATTACCTTCGAACCGAGTGTAAATGTCATGGTTTGAGTGGTTCATGTACGTTGCGCACCTGTTGGAAGAAAATGGCCCCATTTAGAGACGTGGCGAATCGACTCAAAGCTAAATTCGATGGTGCTTCTAAAGGTATTTTCGCATATTTTTATATTTTTTTAAAACTTTTATTAATAATTTAATGTTTTAGTTATCCCTGGAAACGATGGTAAAAACGTGTTACCTGAAGGGGCGACCATCAAACCACCGACCAAAGAGGATTTTGTGTATTTGGAAGCATCGCCCGATTACTGTGAACCCAATAGAAAAACGGGTTCTTTGGGAACTCACGGACGCATTTGTAATCACACATCGCCCGGAGTCGAAGGATGTGATTTGCTGTGTTGTGGACGAGGTTATCATAAAGAACATGTTCGGGAAAAAGTGAATTGTAGGTGTCGTTTTCGGTGGTGTTGTGAAGTGACTTGTGATGTGTGTGACGTCAGAAGGACTATAAGCAGATGTCTTTAAATTCATTTGGACTATTTAGACAGAAATGCAACATGAACTGGTCAACATTTTGATATTATTAATTATTATTATTATATAAACACAATTTTTTTGGACAATTTTTAAAATGTTTTTTGCAATATTAATTATTTTTAGATTTCTTTTTAAATATAAAGAGTAGTTATTTAATTTTTTCGTTATATTAAATATAGGATAAGTTCTTGTGAATTTTTTAGAATTAAATAAAAAAATTAACAATTTTATATGTGTAATATTTATTTATTTCTTATTTCAGTTTTATGTTTTTCAATTTCATGTGAGAAAAAAATGTTGTCAGTCTTGTGTTTTTTTGCAGTAGGCAATTAATGTCAACTTGCATTGGGGAGGAGGCCATTAAGAAATCACAAACAGCCAATCTTAAAGCAAAAAGTGGCAGACTTGACGCAGTCAAGAGCCAACCAAACTTTCCATTCCCTTTTACTTTGTTCCATGCCACTGAAAAATGTCTAAACAGCAAGTGCCGAGTCATTCACATCTCAACTCTTATATTTTTATTTCGTTGAATTTTACCCAAACATCATTAAAAGATGTCGGTTTTGATTTAATCGAAGCATTAAGAAATTCCCGCCAATTCCATTTAGATATTCTTTAATTCGGACAATTTTTTTTATATAAAATCCCAATAATTATTATTAAGATAAAAAATTTTAAACTAAAAACTTATTTGTTTTAAGTTAATAATATAATTAAGCAGACATCAGTTTTTGTTGGGTGCTGAAGTTTATTAACAATAATCGTCGATGTTACTATTGTTACTATTGTTGTAGTGGTCGTTAAGGATGTAATTGGATATATTTTGTTTTAATTTCTAGTTCCAATACGAATGCTGGGGATTTAATCGCGCTTACTGTTTTCGCCGGGCTTCGTTTCGAACTACGTTTTGGCTGATCATTATTAAGACCTCAACTTTCATTGAGACATTTTGATACGGTACATAAAAGCAAATAATTGCCGAAGGGAGGAGTAGAAAGAGGCGAAGAAAAAAATCTGCGAAATCTGCTAAACCTTAAACACCATGAAAATAGAATGATGGGTAAAAGTTGAGTGAAAAGAAAAAATTCCTCGTGTTCAGTGTGTTGTTGGGCGTTTTTCTGGTGGCTACCACCATCATTAGTTGGGGATTTGGTTGGTCGGGGATAAATCTGCGGCCCTTGTCAGCTAATGGAGGGGTTTTGGAGGATATTGTAATGTTTAGAGGCACCAGCGGGAGGCGCTGGTGCTGGCAGTTGCTCGCAGCGGGGAAACGAGGCTATACGCTGATACAAAGGATCACTTACTCACTCACCAGCTTCGCCTCACCCCCTAACACCACCCAAACCCCACACCTAACCCCCTCTTAAGCCCCACCGAGTGTCGGTGTGTCGTTTTTCGAGGGGAATAATGGGCTGTTGTAGTTTGTTAGTTTGCGCTCCGCTTGCAAAACTCCGCTTCAAAGCGTGTTGGCAAAAGACGGGATTTACACTTGTTGTTTTTAGCTGGAAAAATCGCCATTTTGACAAGTTGTTTAGGATTAAAAATGTAATAAAAATCCCAGCGTCGGTCAATATTGTTTCTGGTGACATAACGAGGAAACTCGTAAAGATTTTCGGAGCAAACATTTAACTATTTTATTTTTACCTTTATTTCGTCATACAAACAAATGGAGTTAATGTCAATTTGTGAGAGATTTGACCTCGTGTGAATAGTTTCTATTTGCGTTTAAAACCTAATCCATTGTAAACACCGACCATTTTTGGTACGTTTTTGGATTTGCTTTTGAATTCGAAACCTACGCATAAATATCCATTAAGTTACTAAAAAAAATTTATTACTGTAAAATAACATTTTAAAAAATATAATAATAATAATTATTATAAGTTGTGATGAAATTTGTATTGTACAACCGAAAGAAACAGACGTTCATTTTTCCTTTCTCTTCTTTACAGACACGTATGCACAGTTTGTTGGGCTTTACACGTTTTACACTTGACTTGACAACACCAATGAAAAGTACAGTTACACCTCTCCAGTACCTCGTATTCCTCGGTCCTGTAGCCACGCGAACAACACATGAGGTCACACCCGTCCATGCCTATGGAAGTTGCATTGCACAAACGTCCCACGGTACCTTGTGTACCCAATTTAATATTTCTCAAGCAGAAATTTGGAGAGTCCTCGTAATAAACTAGATCTTGAGGCATCGGCGACTTCAGCTGCGGATTCGACGGTTTCAGTTTGGGTAAACGGCCGTGTTTCAGCGGTCGGTTGTTGCCCGCGTTACTGACCAGAACTCGCGAAGCTCCGTCGAAGCGGTCCTTGAGACGGTCGCCGACGTCCCTGAACAGCGGTAAACGCATCCAGCAAGTTTTAACCGTACACGAACCCGACATTCCGTGACATTTACACTCGCGACGCATTTCGGTTGCGACGTGCTGTAATTAATTAATTTTTTTTCCAAATTTCAAATTAATTTTCAATTCCAGGTTTTTTTTTTAAATTTTCGTACTCACCAAACGTCCCGCTTCGTTATTGTGCAGATTCATGACGTTGCGAAAATTCCGTCCTCTCTCAGGCGCGTCGGCGAACTCCTTAGCGAAGTTACGTCCGTAATGAACGTTGTCGGAGCACCCGCCCCATTCCCATCCTGCACCCGACGGGCCTCGTTGACGATAGTCGCACGTGCACGATTCTATTAATCCCTCGCTGCACGCACGGCTCACTGCGTGTGTGATGCCTGCTGCCGTGATAGAGTAAACAAATGCCGACTCCCGGCAACCTTTTATTTTTGAAAAAAAAAAGAAATTAATAAATCAAAATTAAATCCTCAGACATTTAGACTTAAAAATTATTATTCAAATGTTTTTTTTTTTAATTTTCAAATTGCCAGTTTTGACCGAACGAGTGCAGTTTTGAGCTCCAATTCCAGGGTGAATTTTTTCAAGAAAAAATGTATACAGAAGCTGTTTTGTGAGGATAAATGGAGCGAGAGAAGCAATTAGAAGTGGTCGGTGTCTTTTGGGAAGCGGGGGAGGATGGGAAGGGGGGAAGTGAAGAAGTAAAACGCTTTGAAAACTGTAGCTGGGTAACCTAAGAGCTTGTTAAACACTTGAAAAGGCGAATAACTCGAAGGACCCCTGGCTTATGTCAAGTGCAAATATTCCACCCTCCATTTCGCAAATGGCTGTTTTGACATGCGTCGGGGTCCTCGGCTCTCGGGGAGTTTTTAAGTTGGTTGTAGCAGGAGTGTGACGTCACGTTGTCGGCGGGTCAATTTGACAAATTTGAGTGTCACCACACCCCATAGTGTGCTGACAAAAAAAGGGCATGGATTATATGATGTGACGTGATTTATCACGTCAATATTTATTATTTATATCCTTTTTGGTGTGTGTGTGTTAAAGCAGGAAGTTGATGCTTCTTATTGCACCTGAGTCATAGGGTTGAGGTTGCATTAGATTGATGTGCAACGTCTGCGGTTTTAATTTTTTTAAATTTTTTTTTAAAATGGAAAACGAGTGCTTTAAATGGCTGATATTTTAACTTTTCTTTTTAATTTTATTTTTGATGAAATTTTGCTTTGAAATTTAGCAAATTCAATTTGGTGGATTAAATTAAATTTGGTGGATTAAATTAAATTTGGTGGATTAAATTAATTTAATTAATTACTGAGCAAATTTCAAATTGATTGAATTGGCAATTTGGAATTAATTTAAAAATAATTTTAAAACTAAATATATTTAATAAAATAATTGATTTTTACCTTGATCTGTAATTTTGCCAAATACAGATCTGCCTCTTTCCGAAGTGTGGCAATTCCATCGCCTTTGTGAAAATTGATGTTGGCATTCGGAAATTGCTAATTGCGCACCTTTGGCTAAGGCCACCAACGATCCGGGATTTTCTCGAACGAGACGTTGTTGCTTCCGATTCAAAATGGAGTACAAACTCGGATCTAAATAATTCTTGTATGGATTTCCTCTGATTGAGTTGTCTACTAAATTACTAGGTTCGCCAGCCTTGGCTAAAGCCCTAAGTGGATAAATTAAAATAAAAGAAAAAAAATTAAATTATATTTTAAAAAAAGTGACATTTTCAAGGGTAATTGTCTAATAAAAACAACCCTTAAAACTGATGGTTTTTAATGGTTACAAATTAAGAAAACGGATACAGAACAGGTTGATTGCCATCATTTGCATAAAAGTCATTACAAACTTATTCAAATTGGAGTGAAAATTTACAACCTTCAGTGAAATCAAATTCCTTGGGTGGCCCTTTAACTTGATTTTTTTTACAAAAAAAAATATAAGAAAATAAAAATGGCAGTTCAATTAGTTTATTCACTGATGAACTTAATTTTGTGTCTCGGTCAAAATGACTTTGTTGGGACAAGTATATAGGCCTAATTGCCGTTGCAGGTAGAAAGAAAACTTGTTTTATACCCCTGTAAAAATATTCAGTGGGAAAAAATTGAGTTAGGGGAGGGAAAAAATGGAGAAAAGAAAAATAAAAAAAGTGAAAATTCCAGCAAATTGTTAGACACGATGTTTATACGCAGTTAGAAAGAGAAAAAATGAAAGGAAAAAATGGAGAAAGATTGAAAAATATGGAGGGAAAAGTTTTTGAATGGTTTGTAAAAAAAAGAGAATCCAATTATAAAAGAAATAATTTGAGAAAATTTAAAAACTTTGTGTGATTTAGAATTAAGTTGTTAGGAGAGAAGAGAAAATGACTGCTCACATGTTTTGTGAGGTTTTTGAAAAATAAAAAAAAATTGAATTGTCACAATGTGAAAAATGAGATACTTAAAGTGTGGTGGATGACTGTAGTTTAAAAGATGATTGATGTAATAACAAAGTTGGTACAAGAGAATTGTAATTTTATTTAATTTTGCTGTTTTGTTTTTTGATTTTTTTTTTTTTTACTTTTTGAAGTTATGTGATTTTTTAAAGTAAAATTTAAAATTTCTTTAAGATTTGTTAAATATGTATTGAAAATTCATTTCTACATTTTTTTTTTCTGTTTCTACAAAACTTAATACTTTGTAATGCTAACTCAATTTTAAATAATTCAAATATGAATTTTTGAAAATTCAATTCAATACAAATTCTTTTAAAAATTTATTGAAATATGTGGAATTTTGGTAATTTTCCATTTTTGAATAGTTACTAAATGTAATAGTTAATATTTGGAAATTTTATAGAATTAATTCCATAGTTTTTTGATATTTATCCAATAATTTTTCAGGAATTAATAAAATTACACTTTAACATTGAAGCATTCTATTTAATTAAAACTTTTAAAAATTAAAATTCTATGGTATTTCTTGAAACTTCCAATGTTTTATAGGACTTAGAAAAAATTTGCAAAAACTATGTCGGAAAACATTTTCACAATTTTCTCATTTTAGATTTTTCTCCAAAACCAAAAGAAATTAAACAAAGATCAAAACTCACCACCACTTAGATCCACGTCCTTTCTTGGCCCTCGTGAAAGCTGGAAATACGAGCAACGCCGATACGGTGACGGCCAACAGCAGAGCCCGCGGGCTCCGCATTTTTAAAGTGCGAAGTCGGGCGCCCGGCTTCGGCAACGGCAAAGGCAAAACGGGCGTCAACAAACTGCGTGCGCTCACCGCCACAAGACGATGCGCGCATCAAGTCCGCTCGGTTCGTGCCTACAGAATCGAGTGAAGAGAAACTGTCAGTGACTACCGGAGGTGACGGGAGGGTTGTAAAGAGCGGCCTGTCGTAGGTGGGGGGAAAGTTCCGAGCAGGGTGTGGGGTATTGGCTTTAAGGCCCCTTTTTCGTCGTTTGTATTGCCGACGGGGCCCATCCTTAATGGACCTCACAGAGCTATGATAAGTCCGTGCCCTTTGACCCTCAACTATATTAACAATAACCTTTTGCCAGGTGAATTTCACCTATTGTTTATCTATGGGAAAAGGGGATAATGACTTTTTCAAGTATCCGTGTCAGATTTCGCCACTTATTTTAACCCCTTTTTTCGATGGGAAAAAATCATACCTCGTATAATTTAACCGGTTTTGACATTTTTAGCGATAAAACAATGCCGTTTTTTATATTAACTCGTGTTTGTATGTTTGTACATACGAATGTTATGCGGTTTTTGCGGTTTCTCGAATGCGCACCTCATTAAATGTTTCGTGCGAGTTATTCCGACAAATCATTTCCTTGACGGGCCAAAAAAGGGGGTTATGGAAATAGAATTGTTTGTAAATGTATGTCTGGGACGAGTTCATTCGCGGATTAATTGGCTTCAAAAAATTTTTTTATTTTAAATTTAAAAAAATTAAAAAAGGACATGATATAATGACATTTGAACAGCGAGTTTTGATGGAAAAAATTTGTCAATTTTTTTTTACAATTTTTTTTTTAATTTTCTAATCTTCCCATCTACTCTAATGTTCATTTTTTGAACCCAACTAACTCGATGCACTTCGTATAACGACCGCCATATGAAAAATATAAAAACAATGATGGGCCAACAATTGCAAATGCGTTAGGGATGAAATTTAATGAATGTCGTTATACACGGGTTATACACTTGTCATAACCTATACAAAGAAAGTAGATGAAAGGGTGGGGGGAGGGATGGTGCCACTAGGTAGGGAAAAGGTGGGGGGAGTAAGGAGGGGGGAGGGGGTAGCGAGTGAATTTATGGCGGTCGACTGTTGTCTAATTGGTTCCACATTCCAGGGGCAACCACGATTGGACATTTCTTGATGAATGGAGGAACCTGAATTTTCTCTCACACCCTCTCACCCACCCTTCCTACCTCACCTCCACTTCCGGTTCTTTATAAATAATCAATATCCAGGTATATTAATATCTTAATCGATTTTAAATTTTTTTTTCAAAATTTTTTTTTTGTTTTTCAATGGAGTTATTTAATTAACGCGTTAAAAATTCTTTTAGTGTTTCGTCGGCCGGAAATATTAAGGCGTTTTCGAGTGTTCGAGGAATGTAATTTCGTGATATTTTGCGGTTGGGAAAAGTGACGTCATATTTACGACTGGTTCTTCAAAAAACCGTAAGTGCTAATTAATTACCCTTTGGAGGGCGGGAAATTACACTTTAGTGTCGAGACTGACACTTCCGATAGTTGTTTTGTGGGTGGTTTTCGAAGAAATCGAGATGCCTAACCTTTTTAATGCTAATAATAAAAAAATTACGAAATTAAAATTCGAACAAATCGAATTTTAAAACAAAATACTTATAGACTATTTTATTTTTTATTACGTTTTGTCAATTTGAAAACCGTGGGAAAAGGTTTCGTTTGCCCTCCCCGTGTTAAAATTCGTGGAAAAATTTGCTTTTTTGCTTTACTTTTGCCTGACAAATATAGGCCTAGTTTGTGTTGACATTAGACTTTAAACACATAGTTTTCTTTGAGAGCCAATCCAACGGATTATCTCGAACCTGTCGGCTCGCATTCGTCCATTTAGTCAATAATACGGGATTAGTGGGAACGGATTAAAGGGCTCCCTCTAAGGCCATTTCGCATTTGCTCAAAAACTCCACACCTTTTTCTGCTCCGCCAAACATTTCACATAAAAACATCGATCACCGTGAAAATCCAAATAAAACTGAATAATTCATCGAAGAAAATAAAAAAAAAACGACAAATCGTGATAAACTCAACGGAATTTGATTTTCTCTCTGGGAATTTGTCGCTTCAATTTTTCCCACATTTGATGAATATTTAAAATAATCAATTGGAATAAATTTGAAATGCGTTTTTAAGTGAGTTGCAAAACGCTGCAAAATTTATAGCCGCGATTGGACGTTGATGAGCTAAATAGTGACATGCGATAGGACTAAGTTGAAAGATATTGAGCTAATAAAAGAATAAATCTTCACCTCGCAGTTAACAAATTGCTATACAACTACATTTTTTTTTACTTAGCATTAGGGTGGAAGCAGTAAATAACTTTATCTTCACATAAATGACTGTGGAAAAACTATGCCCCTGTTTTCGAGCATGCGCACTGGTCACGATTTTCATATATACATCCCAGTTTGAAACTTGTGTGGTCCATCTCGCGATATTTCCACCTGGTGGTCGCTACTTTATTAATATTCCAATTGCAAATTGACGAGAATGCCATTCGAGTTCTGAATAACACCGTATTTTTCTTTTATTTGCTCGATACTCATAAATAACTTGAATGAAGTTCTAATCTACGCAATATTATTAGTGATATTAAAGATATCGATATCTCTCACCTGTCATTTCGTATCTACAAAAGTGTCAGTTTCTCAAACATTTAATAACAAACAATAAGACTGTAAATATCTGACACATTTCACAATTTCTTCTTCCATAAAACATAATAATTTTATAACACAAACTTATCATTGATTTTAACTATTTATAAAATTCATCATTTCAGTTTCGTGGGATTTAAAAATAATCATAGTAATAATAATTTTATATTATAAAAAAATATGTGACTCGAGTATAATGAACATGTGTTTACAATTGATTAATATTATCGGAAAGATTAGAAAATTTTGTTCCGACATTTTGCCAGTTTTAGAAATAGGAGTTGTGTGAGGTCTTACCTGGTACTGGTTTTTGGTGGGTAAGGAACAAATCACCCGCAGATTGGTCGAACGAGCACTTCATTCATGGCTCTGTGGCTGTGTTCGGCGAGTGTCGAACGCGAGCAGGCTCGTTTAGAATCGTAGCTCGGCTCTCGTTCTCTGCCTCAGGGCTACGGTGTGGTGTAGCAACTCAGGGATATTGTAGGATTAGAATGAATTGCGGCAACAGGTAATATTGTTTATAACCTTTTATATATTTTTGTGGGAAAAAAAACTGTAGAAAAAATTATTTATTTTTCTATTTCCATACATCAAATATTTGTTGAGTAATTTGCTGCAAAGTGTATGGTGATTAGGGTTAAAAGGGTTTCCTATACACACCTTGCTTTGTTTTGTATTTGATGAAAAGAATGATTATTTAACTTTGATTTGAAATAGACCTAAAGTTTTGCAATTGATAACACCTGCATAACTTAGCAATTAATTTTTTTCTTCACACTCGAGGTCAGTGATACTTTAAGGAGGGGTAAAAGGGTTTTAAAAAAGTGGGCCATTTAGTTGATTAGCCGGTAAGCAAGTGCAAGTTAGCCCTATTACTCTCTCCATTCACCTGGGTGGATGAAAGAATGGGCGAAGGGGGTATGTTCTCGAGCCCGTATTTCACGCCAGTGTCACCCAGCAGGTGGCGCGGTTCAATGAGTGTGTTATTATCACTGGATTTTTCACTCGAGTTTCTCCCGTGTGCAGTACGGGGGCGCAACGATGATGCGTCTCGGCAGGCGTCCCTGGTTTCGTGACTGTGGTCCTTCTCCATCGAGGACCACCGACATGTTCTCCCCATTGTGTCTCTGTCACCAGATGAGGACAAATGGCACTGTTGAGTTGAGTAGACTCTCTTGTCAACGCTTAAAACGTGCACTAAAAACGTTTTGAAAAGCAATTTCCAGGAAAAAAAAACTTTAAAAAAAAATTAAAAGTTAAATTAGAAAATTAAATTAAAAAAGAAAAATAAAATGTTTTTATTAGTTGGTTGCAGCACGCCCCATTCGCCTTGACTCCTTCATCACCCCCTCGTAGCAGATTGCAGCTCAAATGGTAATTATTAGTGACATCAGCCGTAATATTGTGGGTAATTACACCCACCAATTAATGCCCAATTCTAGATCGAGGTGGCGCGGCTCGCTTGAATCTAAATCACGAGATGGCGCGTGAGAAACGGAAGGCATTTGCTGTCACAGTCGACTCCTTCATTACCATCTGATGGGCTGTAATCAAGAAACCGAACCATGCGCGCATTGTGTGGTCTCAATTCTTGTTCCGTTGCTCTCACCAGACGGGCTCTCGATGCCGATACATATAATAAATTGGATATTGCATAGACGCAGATAGTCCGAGCGAGACAATGGTTTACTCATTAACATTTTAATAACTGAAAAAAAATTTTGCAAAAAAAATTTATTTGTTTGCATCTCAGCTTTAAGCCGCGAATACCTGAGCTTAGTAAGTTTAAGTTCGGGCTCGTTGGTGGCCCCCTTGTGGTGGGTCTATGGCCCCGGGCCTTAGTCCCAGGCCCTGACAGCTTCGATGGATGAAAATGTTATAGCAGACGCTCACAATGACAGCTAAACCCATCCCATCACCCTCCACACCTTTTATTGGGCTCAACTCTGAAATTACAAGTTAATTTATATATGGGCCAAACACAAAAAATATAATAATAATAATAACAATAATAATAATTTTCAACAACAACAAAAAAAAATTTAAAAAGTTACAAATAAAAAAAAAACGATGAGAATTTTAGCCTTTTTTCCACGAGATTAAAGGGTTATGGCACGTTTAACATTACGCCAAAGAAAAATCCACTTTTGGAAACACCTGTCGCGCCCTGTTGCCTCTCTTTCTCGCCAGTTGTCGCGTGTGGAGCTGTTGTCACTGGACAAATTGAAATATTAAACACGGGGGGGTCGGTCTGTAATTGAGGCTTAGTCGGTGGCGTAATAGTTAGCTTGCATCTCACCCGAGACGCTAATGGCGACCCCTGAACGTGACTGGAATGCCCGGTTTACTCTCCCTTCTCTCCTCCATCTTGGGGCCTATCTCCACCCCGCTCCAACCTCCTCGCACGGAACGCGATACTTGTACGTACTCCGCCAGAGGCTCAGATGTATTGATAATGTATTGAACAAGTTTTCAAACAATTATTAAATAGCGAGATAAATGTCAAAATGGCTGCTTTTGTTTATTTTTATTAAATCCAATATAAACAAATATAATTTTTCTATTTTAAATTTTAAATTATAATAATATTTTATTGATAATATTTTTTTTAGGATGGAAAAGCTTTTGTAATAAAGTTGGGTGAATCCGGGTGGGCTCGTGGCACCCCGGGTGTCCAACCCTCCCCCCCACCCATGGCCATCTTCTTACCTGCTCAGCACCTGGACTGAGAGTAATGAAGAGAAGTACCTGACAGAATAATTAGCTGCGAATGTAGAATGCGCATTCTTTGTATGGCGTGCACTCAAGCGGGGCGAACACGAACTAATGGAGAGGAAGGATAGGGTTAACGATGCTACGCCCTCTCAACTATGTGGGTCTTGACTGCAAGGTCGGCGCCATTTTGATTTAAAAGGATATTAAAAAGCATTAAAAAAAACAAATAGTTTGTTGAAATTGGATTTTAAAAAAAAGAAGTGTGCGAGAGGTGTAATAAATATTAACTGACGAGGATTCTGGGATAAGGAAATGAGGGTAACGTGTTCTCAAATGAATAAAAAGTTATGAGTTTGAAAAAAAAAATTGAAGAATTCAATGATATTTTAAAACTGATATAGAATTTGTTAATGGCAAATTATAAATATCTTTTTTGTGATTTATAAAGGAAATTAGTGTTTACTGATGGGACGCAATGGAATTCTGCTGGTATTTCTATAATATATTTTAGACATTCTATAGAATTTTTGAAGGATTTTGTTAAGAATTTTATAGAATTAATTAAATTCTGTACAATTATATATAGGAAATAAAATTCTTAGAAATCTATGTAAATTCTATAGAATTTACACAGTAAATTATTGATATAGAAAACAACACAAATTCTATAGAATTTACACATAAAATTCTATTTCTATTCGATTTTGAAAGAATTTCAATAAAATTTATGCTGGTGCTGCAAGTTAATGCACTTTCTGTAATATCCTATTGAAGTCAAAAGAATAGTTTGACTTTCAATAAAATTCAATAAAATCAAATTCCAAGGAATGTCCATTTCAATGTTTGATTAATTTTCATTCGGATATCTTTCTTTATATCAAAATATTTAGTTTAAATAATAAAACAGACTAAAAATTGACATTTATTTTGATTTTGTTTGTTTTTGTTTCGTTTTTTTATTTAAAGAAAAAGAAGACTGCGATACCATAAAGTTTATTTTATTTATTCACTACTTGTTTGATTCTATTCGATACACAATTTGGGTAAGTTTCTATCGTATTTTATATTCCATTTACTCTTTTAAAAAATTTTTTGTGTATTTATTTATATTTTTTTTTTGTTTTTTTAATTAAATTAATTATTATATTTTTCTCATCGGATTAAATTCATTTAAAGACAATGACATATGACATAAAATCAAATACAATTCCATCAGTTCAAGATACAAATAATTAAAAAGATAAATTCTATAAATTTATTTTTACATTAAGAAAAAAAAAACTTTATTTGATTTCAAAGGGATCGCATTTCTGTACGTGTTATCAGCAGCCAGTTTAGTTCATTCAGCCACACGAGCATGCGCCAGACAATCATTTAGCCTTGTGGTATTACCAATCTCTATCTGCAGATCACTCCTCGTCGTCACTCACCAATGTGCGGGTGGGATAATTTGCCATTCGCAGTCAGATGCGTTTTCTCGAGTTGAAAAAGTGATCCAACGACGCACACTCGACTATCGTTAAGCACAATATTAAAGTCGGAATTAAGGTGAGCGACCAATTTCTCTTTTCCCGTGGGAGCGTGAATTATTTTTTTTTAGATAAGCATCATAGATGGCACTTGGTTCATCCCTCTTCTGCCACCAACACATCCCTCCCCCTCTTATCCATTTGCTACTTTTACACCCCTCTTAACATACCTATCCAAAGACATTTTTCCACGTGCTTTTCATATTTACTGCTCGAGTAATGACACTGTGGCATTTCAAAAAAAAATTAATATTTAAAATTTTAATCTTAAATACTTATAAATAAAGATTAAATAAAATGCAATTTTTTATTTATTTATTTTTTCTTATATAATAACAAGCCAATGCGATCTTTAATGTTATGACGAGGTACCACACCTGAGTCGACAGAAGGTGTTGAAATCAGTCTATCTAATCGCTTTTAAATTCAAGCGTTATAAATTTCACGTCATCTGGGACCTGTAATACTATTAAAACGTCACGTGATTAGCATTTGAGTTGTAGAATTTATCGTTAGAGGGCGGTAACCCGTATTGTGAGGGTATTAAAAGGTGACACTTTGTCATCCGATACTCGGATGAAATAACGTGGGAACTTGCATTTGCCCAGTAACCTATAAACATGAAAGGGTCAATGAGCTATTCATCTACACGGGATTTGGATTTTGATCTAATTTTAGATTAGACCTCCAGTGTCAACTGATAAGCAACGCAATGTTTGCAAACGAAAGCACTGAATTGTGTTTTTGATGACAAATTTGTACACACTCTAAGAAATAAAGGGTGTAAGAAGGTATAGTGATTCAGTTTATTACTAAAAAAGTATAAAAAGACAATTTAAATTCTAAAGGTTATGTGCTATGGGACAAGAGGTATGTGCTATGGGACAAGAGGTATGTGCTATGAGACAAATATTTCTTAAAATCCACGCATAAACAAGTTGAGTGTTCTTAAGTAGAGACGATAAACATGTTTTTTCACTTTTTTAATATTTTATTTATTTTTTAAATATTTTCAGTCAGTTGTTGATGCGAACCTGGCAACGACCTAATTGTCTGCCTACAAATTATAATCATCGGTCGTGCGCAGAGAGTAGCGGATTGGTCAAAATGAAACTAGAATTTTTCTATCAAATGAGCAAATTTTTAAAAAAATGTTATAAATAAGCAAGAAAGAAGGTGTGTGAATACAACTAATGATTTAGATTTAAGTTTTTAACTCGTGTATGAAACTGAAACGCAACAACAATTCGAATATGTTTAAAATTCTAATTAAAAAAAAAAACAAAGTGTGCATTGAGTCAAAATGAGAGAAAAAGAGTGCATTTGAACTTGACAGTTTTTTATTTTCAAAATAGATGAAATAAGTTTGATATTTTTTAAAGGGTTGTTTAGATTTAGATTTTTATTTAATATTTTGATCTGTTACTAGGTGATGCTCTTGTTCAAAAATGTTTTTTTGACTTTGAGAGTTAATATTAGTAAATAAATAATTTAAAAAAATATTAATTTTTAGAAAATTTATTAAAATAAGTTATAAATATTCAGATCAAATTAAAATCTATAGATGTATAAATTTAGTCTAAAGCACCAATTTAATTAAATTAACTATTTAATTAAAATCACAAGAGAAGCTTTGAACAGTAAAAGGTTATTCTTGAAATTTTTAATATTCAAATAGATGTTATATTGCTATATTCTATTTTTTTGTCAAGTTGGCTAATGCATAGAGCTGTTTTAAGAAGGTTGCCGTTCTAATATATCTTATGATGCTTTTATAAATTTGAATTTTTTAAAAAATCTTATCATCTTATTTGCTTTATTAAATCTGTTGTCTATTTTTTTTAAATTTTTTTTTTCATTTTAATATTTATTCTTTTTAATTTTTATTTTGTTAGGTTGAAAAAAAAACAGACCTAGCAAAACCTAACATAACTAAATTTCAGTAAAAAAATATATAAAAAAATAAGATAAAATTGTAGTAATAACAGATTAAATAAAATTAATAAGATCAGAAAATTAAAAAAAATTTAGATTAAAAAAATATTATAAGAAGGATTTAGACTAACAACCCTTCTTACTATAGCTTCATGCACTAGCCAACTTGACAACAAGTTACGACTAATATATTACTGTAAAATAAGACTTTTTGCTTTTTGCATAACAATAACAACAAGCAGATTAAAATGTGTAACTGGTGAAAATATCCACCCGAGTGATGCAGTTGATACGGCTAATCGGAAGTCGCACCAAAACCTGGAATGAATGGAATGATTGATAGTTAATTTCTTCAAGTGAAAGAATTCTATCAATCATTAGTTTGTTCCTGGCATTTAGAAGTCGAGCTCCTCAGCCGATAATATACGCCTCAGGTCTCACGTGTATTATCCGCTCTTTGGCTGTAAGGTTAAATCTAACCCTATTTAAGAAGAGTGTGACGGTGATTTTTTCCAAGTCCGTAAATTTACTAAAATCCGGTAAAACCATAAAGAGAAATTATCTGACTTCGTTCTTTTCTCAAATCAAAGACAGGATTTATTAAAATCAATTAAACATTAAAACTAAGTTACAATCAATAGTAAAGCTGTTGACATAATTATTACTAATAGTTACACATAATAGCAAACATATTAACAATTAATATTTATATTTAATACAAAAGACAGGTTCCTATCACCATCACTAAAAATAGAGAACTGACAGGATATGGAATTGCGCAGAACTCCATTTGCTAACACTAACACAAACACTCAGCTAGCTAACTTAACCAAACTAAAATACTACAGACACAAAAAGGAGCGAAATTAAGTTGTGTGTCTTTAACATTAACAAAAGGCCGAATGGCAAAAACTACTTATCTACACACGCAGTTACACATTGGGGTCACACTGGAACACATGGTCAGGCACAAAATACATTATCTGGAATCTGAGGGATTCACGAGACGTTGGATAATGCAATCTCATTTTTCTTTAATCTCAAGATATCACTCACTTGGTTCACAAGGCACATCGAACCAACTTCCGGTTCGTCGTCAAACTGACGTCTTGAACGGGAGGAATTCCTTCCGTTTCTGGCTCGAATTATTATCATGCAATTGCATGTAATATATTCGACTAACTGAAAATACAAAAGTAGCGGCCTCACAATCCCAGAAACAACAGTCATTGGCACCTAGAGATCGCACCTCTCGTTGTCCAGGGAAGTAGTCACCTTTCACAACCCGTGTCGATAAAGGATTCGCCTTTAGCTCGACAAAGTCTTATCGGAATAAATACATCAAAGCACAGGGAACAAGCGACATACGGACGCGCAACCCATGCACTAGATCACTGCCATTTTTCAGTACAGTGCCGGCCCCAATTCAGACAGAGCTATAATGAGGTGTCATCATTGGTCGCTTCCCAGGGTCAGGTATGCACTGAACTCATTTCCATGTCAAGCTAATCGCTATTTTATGCAAAATGCATTAATCAATGGAGACAAAGTCGGACATTAGATCAAATCATGTTATCAACATACAAAAATAGTAAAGCTAAGAACAATCACTTGCGTTGACTTATATTGCCAGCTAATCCCTTTAGCACAAAAGAGGGTAAAAGCACCCTATCTCCACTCTTTGGACACTCGGACTCTTCCATATTCATCCAATCGGATGAAATGGCCAAAGTTGTCCATCCAAATGCCATCTAATGAGCACACTACACAACAAAGACATGTGATTTCCCAATTAGGCTTCAGTTAAATCTAACTCCAAATGTCTAATTTCAATGACACATATCTACACTAGGAGATTTACAAATTAAACACTGATAAATAACTTGTTGACAATTAATAAACCTTCGATTGAAGGAATAATTAATTATTGGGCTATTTATTTACAATTCATTACTGTGACTTCTGGTCGGGTAACTCTAAAAGCAACTCGAGACCTTTAATCTTGTTACACAAGATAACAAATGTCTCTGTTGTCCGATGTGCTTAATAAGCGGCATCTGAATGCTAGACCTTGTCCTTCACCTCCGATTAAATGTGTAACGGTTGTAAAAGTCCAACCGTAGGACTTAAGGTTTTGACTGACCGGAAGTCGCATCAAGGGAGCAGCGACGTCGCGGTAATAATAACTAATAACGCAATGTTGGTAACGCATAGACGTTACTTGACCCTACTAAGCAACGCAATGAGTATCTCAGTCTACAGCTCTGCTCATTGTGGGCCGGTCCTGCACCCCCAGGTATGGTGAACCAGTGCAGGGGCTCTGCGTCCAGAAGCCTGTCATATGTCTGACATTTGAAAGTGTGATGAGACACGACTAAAGGGTTAAGTCATTGAGAACGTCTGTGTGATAGAGAAACAGAGCTTGTTCTTTCCTATTATTTTTAGATCCACCATTCGATCTGAGACTGGACCATGAACCGATGTTCGACTGATATTATCTGTACGAAGCAGGGAGACGAATTGTTTGGCGAACCGAATGATGCCAGGTTGATGCCCCTTGTTTCGTTTGATGCTTTTGAATGATAAAATGTCAAGTCGCCGATGTGCGTGTCTCAATTATCCGCCATTTCACCCTTAACCTGATGCTTGACTCAATGTCTCCAACCCCTCGTTAGTGACCCTCGTAATTCTTGATAAGTAACCTTTTTTGCAGTGCCAGTATTTGGTTTAGTGGATTAGTTAAACCTAGTTTTAGTTTAATATTGTTGGAACATGATAAATTTAGGTGCAGTATTAGTGATCTTGACACATCGAGATATGAGAATGCACTGAACTTTATTGTACAATATAGATTGTTGTAATTTATACAATGCCTGTATATTGACTGTTGTAGTGCAAGACAACATACTCCCCCACACTACAAAAATTTAAACTTTCATAATAAATAATTACAAATATATCAATCCTAAACTTAACAAATTATTTCGGAATTTGTTGTATAACAATGGCTTTGTCATCGAGTCGGCCAACATTGAATCAGTTGATATATATTTGTTGATATTTTAGCAGATGTATTCGATATCACTGACACCTCTTGCACGAATTATGTACCACTTCGCTCAATAAGGCTTATTATTATGCAATCAATAGCCACGAGTATATAAGCCTCGTTTATATGCCAATTGTCAATGTTATTCTACATGCATTAAAATTCTCGTATCAGTCTTCAAATCCTTACAGTTTGTTCCTGCTGCATGTGGGATGAATTTAAATCAGTCACAATTCGTCTCGGATTAACAAAACTGTTTTAATCTGATTAAGAACTCAGAGCTTTAACATTACAATATCTCTCCATTTTAAGAACACCAAAGAGAGAGAGAACAAACAACAATTCAACAATGATCATACATTATACATAGATCATAGTGCAAAATCTGGTGATGGTTTTTACAATCACCAAATCCCAAATCATAAATACAGTACAATGAATTATTCTAACTTCAAAATATTGCACCTCAATTGTTCCATCTTCTACCTCTTTACGTAAGAACATCAATCTGCGACTAAAGTGTTTTGTACGCGCATGATATGCAGAGGTCTTTGTCAAACAAATGGCTGCTTGGTTATCACACATTAACTTAATAGGTCGAATTATTAAATCATTAAGTTCCAATTCAGTCAACAAGGATTCTATACATTGCAATTCCTTACTTGCTTCTACAAGCGCTAGGTATTCAGCCTCACAGGTGGAAAGTGCAATAATAGGTTGTTTTTTTTGTCTGCCATGTTACTGCAGCGTCAGCTAGCATGAACACATATCCACTAAAAGATTTTGCATCCTTTTTCTCTGTATTCCATGAGGCATCAGCAAAACCAATCAATTGGTCAAAGCTTTGTTTATAACATAATACTAATTCTTTAGTACCACTTAAATATCTTAACAATCTCTTAGCCAACAGCCAATGTTGTTGAGTTGGGGCTGTTAAATATTGACTCAAACAGGACACTGAAAAAGTAAGATCAGGTCTAGTACCTTGAACCAAAAACATCAAGGAGCCAATCAATTGTCTGTAAGGTTCTTCTGTCAATGGGTGATTAAGGTTATCATTAATTGCTTTGGGTAGCCTATCCATAGGGCTAGAGACTGGTTTTGAATTGGACATGCCAAATTTTAACAACAAATCATCTATGTATTTATGTTGGTTTAATATAATTGTTCTGTTGATATGGTCAATTTTTACTTCAATTCCCAAGATGTAACTTACAAGGAGTGCTTCCCTACTTGTATGTCTCCGATTTGCATAATTTTAAAGAAATAAATTGATTATTAGTTAA
>JAQFZU010000385.1:0-28221 GCA_034696185.1 Henia vesuviana | reverse complement strand
AAAGAATAAAATAAGTCACATCGAATTGTAGAAATTGATGAGTTTTTGAAAAACTAGATGTCGCCACTGTCTATGGGGAAAATGCATGCACATTAAAGAGTAAAATAAGTCCATATCGAATTGTAAAAATTGTTGAATTTTTAAAAAACTAGATGTCGCTACTGTACAATTGCTACTGTCTTCGGTTTATTATTTCAAAACATATCGTTATTTTGGCAGCAAAATTTAATATTTAATAAATTTTATTGATGTTTTATGCAAAGTTACAGCTGTCCTCATTTTGATTATAAAAAAAATTTTAACTAACAAATTTAAACAAAAATGAATTTGTAAAACTTTTCAGAAACATTAATACTCTTTTTAAATCAAAAATGAGAACTTTTGCAATCAAATCTTAAATCGACGTCTTCATCGATGCGGAGGTCATCTTCGTCAATTAAATTGGAAACCTTAACTAATTTCAAGCTCCAAAACGAGAAGAACATGGAATAAAATAGTTAATTTCAGCTTTATTAGAACAATATAACAATGTTACGAATTTATACCAATAAATAACATTGAAATATACAGAATTTACATAAGTACAATAAAAAAAACATTAAAAAACTTAATCTTAAAAACTTACTTTTTAACAAATAAATAGATTCGTACAAACAAACCAATTAGCTAAAAACTTTAACGCGGAAGGAAAAAAAGTAATTTACCCAAATCTTGATAATTAAAATTTCCACTTCAACCATACATTGGCATTTACTTGATTAATACTTAATGAATTAATCATAAAAAGATATCGTGCGGGTAATAACGTCTGGCATTGCCATAACTCGATAGGAAACGCCCTCGCTCACTCATTTACTTCGCGATGGACGACAGCGTCGAGTGCGATGCCGCAAATCAAAATGCCAGCGGTAAAAAAAAAACATCCAAAACTGAAAGAAACTCAAATTAACAAAACTAATGTTAATTTCAGAGCTACAAGCTTGCTGCTTCTTCCATTGCCAAGGAAATATTCAAGCCACTTTGCGCCCTGCAATTTGGTGTCCCGGATTCCGAAGTCCACATATGTATCGAGAAAAGTGAATTTAATTAATTACATTTTTTAAAAACTCAAATTTTAACCAAAAATTATTTAAAAACAGATGGGAAATTTCCACTAATCCTACCGTTTGTATGGACGAATTAATGCAGACCATAAGAAAAATGAATATTTTGCCCGACGAACACGGCGGAAAATTATACGAATTAGCAAAAGTAATCGTTTAAAAAGTATTTAAATTAAAATTAAAATAATTTTGTTCAGGTGAACCACGAAGAATCGTTTATCCAGATTAATTTATACACATATGGGCAATGGCTTTCGGTGATTGATTTTCAATTTAACCAAGAAGAAAAAGCCACTATTACCACTGCCAAAGTAGTTAATTATTATCAATGAATTTTTATCTCTTTAAATGAATATTTTTATAAAGGTTCGATCATTTTCTACTGGACTTTTACCAGTGTCAGTGCCTCTTTCTTGTATTTTTAATGCCGTAAGTGATTTTTAGTTTTTCGTTTTTAAAGTATTCATTTGTTATTTAATTTTCAGTTATGTTGCTGCATTCCATTCTGCGATTTAGGAAAAAATAAAAAATGGTTAAAAAAAATAAGAGAAGCGCTGCCACTCAATGTTAAAGTATTGGAAGGACGACGAGGCTGTTAAGACTTTTTTACTAAATTTTTCTAAAATATATTTTACGCATGTTATTCTTTTATATCGGAGATCGAAATGTCTATTGTCATCACTTTGTACTTACTAAAATTAAGAATTAAACAAATTACAATTTATATTTGAAAAATTAATTTAGTGTGTATTTATTACGCAAATCTGATTAAAAGATAATATTGAGTTTCACGTTATTCCCATTGCTCGTTGACTCGAAGATGTAATAACATATCTGTCGTGTATTTATTTCCAATCATATTACTCCTTCGCACACCAACTGTTCGTTCGCGTCGTCTGTCTTTTGAGCCACATATGTAACCGGATCTTAATTCTTGTTCCTAAAATATATAAGTGAAAATTTTAAGTTTTTGATTTTTGTTATTAATGCAAAATGTGATCTGTACGTCTGTTAAATACGGCCGAGTTAAGTAAAATGCATTCTCTTCTTCTCGAGCTAATGTTTTGAACATTTCAACTTTGTGCCACATTTTTATCGGTTTGTAGACACGATGTTTTCTGTGAAAAATAAATTGTTATTATTTAGTCTTTAATTGTATATTGTTCACTTCTTACCCTCTCCACATGTGGCCTGGAACGATTTTTTTCAAAAGAATCCTCGTAAGTTGCATTTTGATTTATCTCCAGGACTACGAAAATGTGGGTTTAATTATAACTATTAATGTAAGGTGGCTCTACAATCGCTATTTGTAAAAAAAAATCTAAAGTTTACTTAAAATATAGAAATAATAACATATATTTTAGATTTTCCTAAGCATAAAAAAAACGGAATAAACTGCTTTAACTTACATTTGATTGGGAAATATGGAAATAGAAAACTACATTAGCATCACCAAACGACAATTGCTGGAGCACATACCGCATAACATTCAAAATGATAGCGACTAGATTTTTGCGAGCTTTTCAACCCAGAATAAGCAATTTACTACAAGCAAATAGTACTTCTATTGAATCAAAGCGATCTATTAAAAGATGGTTGGCGCCCGTCCGTCGGGAGTTTAAGGCAAGAAAAGACGTACTTAATGCAAAATTGGAACCCAAAAGCCCAATTCGGCGATCAGCATTCATTGAATGGTATAAAAGTTATTAAAATTTCAAATCAAAATATTAATTAAATTTTCTAAAGGAATTACAAAGCGGAGCTTTATGCCTTCGGTGCTCGTCTCAACGAGCCCTTCAAAGAAGACACGTTAAAAATTGCATTCACGCATCAATCGTACATCGCGAATGAAGAAGAAAGACGGAAATCACTCGGTTTACCACAGGAAGAAATTTCGATTGATTTAAAGGACAATCAAACATTAATAAATCAAGGCGAAGTTATTTTGGGACATTATATTAAATCCTTTCTCCGAATTGGGTATCCATTTCTACCAGAAGAAGGAATAATGTACGTTTAATCTGCAATATTAAATAACAAATAATTAAAAAATCTTATATTAGAGCACTGGAAAAATATTTACTTTCGACCGACGTATTAGCACACGTTGCCAGCAATTTAGGCGTCAAAGAGTTATTACTATCGGCCGTAAGTATTTAGATATCTCTAATATAGATTTGATTAAGTCATAAATGTATTGATATTTAGGATTACCCACCCGAAAACCCAACACTCGCCAACACCTTCAAAGCTGTTGTTGGAGCTCTCGCTAAAGATTCGGTAAAATTCAAATATTCGAAGAAAATAAAATTTAATAATTTTTCTTTTTAATTAACAGATTAAAGAGCGATCGGAGTTATTTGTGCAAGACTTTTTGATCACTCAGTTGATAGGAAAAAATCTTATTGAATTATGGCCCATTGTTAATCCTATGGGGATTGTGGTTAATATTTTAAAGAGAGAAGGAAGAGGATCACCCGAAGCCAGGTAAAGAACATCTTTTTATATTTAAAAATATTTCTTTTAATTCTTTTAATCTCAGATTAATTCGTGAGACCGGTCGGAATACGATTTTCGCTGTATTTCAAATAGGAATTTATTCCGATAAAAATTTAATAGGTGTAGGTGAGTAGTCGATCAAAAGATAAAAATTTCCAATAAACTTAATTGCAATTAAATTAAATTCAGGCGCAGGAGAAACGTTAGACATCGCTCAAGACGATGCTGCTAAAGATACATTGAAAAGATTTTTCGAAATCGGTGAAGCTCATCAACCCCTTCCCTTCGGTGTTGAAGGAAGAAAAGTCCAAGTCAAAACCTACGCAAATTTGGGGTTAAACGAATGGACGAAGGATAAAGCACGAAACTTATATCGATCTATGGACAATCCCATAACGTTAAATATAAACCAATAAAAAGTAAGAAAACAAAATTTGTATTTTTTAAAAATTTAATTAAATTGACATTCATGATTAAATGCCAAAGAAAATAACCGGGAATAAAATTACAAATAAAACTTAGAAGGGAAATTCTCATTTTTCATCGAGTAATAATTTTCCATCTTTGTTTTTAATACGAACCCTTCCATTCGAATACCTCGTTTCTTGTTTACCATCCGGGTACAAAATTTTCATGGTTCCATCGGGAAATATTCGTTTCTAAATACGAAAAACTTTTAAAAAAACCAAAAAGAAAATATTATTTTTACATACTTTATAATCTTTGGTGTGAATTTCTTTTTGCCCATTTGGGAACTGCATCATGCATTCGCCATTAGCACATGTTTGAACTCGAGTTCCATCCTCCAAAACACTCTCTTCGGATCCATCAACATAAATGAATTTAATACTGCGATCTGGAAATGTTATTTGTTTGCTACCATCTGGATAATGTTTTTCTAGTTGATTGCTAGAAATAAAATCGTTAAATAAAACAGATTAAAATTAATTTCTAATTTTATTACTTAGCGAAATGGTAAACTTGAAGTCCATCGGGATAAGTTGTGTGGGTTGTTTGATTTTCAGCAAAATAATAAATAATTTTCTCGTCAGCTAAGATGTGTTTGATATCGCCATTGAAAAGAAAAACCAAAATTATTTTCCCATCTTTGCTTATCTCTTTTCTGGTGTTATTTTTGTAAATTATCTCTCGGGATCCCGAATTGTATATTTTTTCAATCTAAAATATATTTTCATTTTATAATTTAAAGGGAATATTTAATTAAGGAAAAAGTTATTACCGATGAGTCTTCGAGTTCCACCGTTTTAACGACTTTATCAGAGCATCTGATGATGGTAACATCGGGGTTAAGACTGAATAATTCTCTATTATCGACGTGTGATACGTGTTCTGGATTACAATAAGATGATTCTTCTTCCGAAATGTCCGACCAAATTGAAGTGACGGTTTCTTCGGTTTTGCTGGGCATTGGGATTGGTCTTTCGGGCCGTGTTATTATTTCGGTGCTTGTAGTCGGACTTCGCTATTAAAATGAAGAAAGTAAATTGAAGCTTAAAATTCGATATTTTGTAATTTTAATACAAATGATGGTTTTTGTCCTGGTTGATTACGATTTAATCTCTGCATCTCGGAGCTGAGACCGTAATTCTTGACTTGCGAAAGTCGTAATTCGTTAGCTAAATCACTCGACTTTTGTTGGGCTAATTGTAATTCGATCGTTAAATCGCAATTCTTTTGCTGGACTATTCGAAATTCGGTCGTTAATTCGCAATGTTTGATTTGAATATTTTTTAATTCGGCCGCCATATCTCGGTTTTTTTTCTCGACAGTTTGTAATTCATTTTTTAAACATTTGTTTTCGTCCTCGACTAAACGTATTCGATCCTGCAAACGATTGCGAGTAATTGTCCATTTTGTTTCACGGTTGTGCCAAATACATTTTGTCTCGTCGACCTTTAAAAATAAAAAATAAAAAATTTGCATTAAAATTAATTTTTTAATACTAAAATTTTTATTTTAAATTTTTATTAACAAGAACTAATAAAACTTAAAATATCATTCACTTTGCTATAACTATTCGCTCTTTCCCTTCAAATAAAAAACTGTTTGTTTATATATAACCTTCATCAACAGACCCCAAACCGAAACTAAACTCGAACAGGGTGATCAATAAATTTATTTATGGAATGTACCCCTGAAATCAATATATGTCAGTTTCCCTTAATATTTATTTAAAAAAATAGCTATTCAAGGCCTAGATATTGAATTAGTAAGCTCTAGTCACGCAAATGTTGCGCGTAACTAGGTAAATTTTAATTCCATTAAAATACAGTTGAAGGCTCGATAGAGGCTCGCATCATTTCCAAAGTCTTCAGATTACGTTTAGGTTTTCCCCGAAACGTCCGGTGTTAGTTTTAGCTAAAATGTCAACTGCTATTATTCACCACGATTCAGGCATCGAATTGGAACCACCAAATATGATTGGAACTCATCACATTTACCAACAGCCGCCAATGGTAAACACAAATCTCACTTTTATTTCAATACAATTTTTTTTTCAAAATTATATGTTGATAAAATAACCATATTTTTGCGTTGATTGTAAAAAATATTTTTTTAATCATAGGTTTTTCCGCAAATTCCGCAAGTAATGAAATCATGTCCCTTAATGGGCTTCGGTAAACAAAAATTTTAAAAAAAAATTTCTTTCAACTATAAACTTTAATATTTTTTCCAGGAGTTACCCTGTTTATTCTATCGTTAATCTCCCTCGGCTTAGGTTCGTGGGCCACGAGTTTGAGTGTGAGACCCTATTATGCATACGCAAGTCTCGGTTGTTCAATTTTCTTTTTACTAACGGGCATAATGAGCATGTCCGGCAGCAGAGACGTCGGAGCTCGTAAATGCACCATTTCCTGCGCATTAACATTCGGAATTTTGGGTGTGATTGTAGGGATTGGTGGAATAATCAGTTCGATCGCGGCTTTATTGTGGATCAAAGATTGCAAAGTGTGCAAATCCGAGTTATCTTTAACGAATATATCATTTAGCTGCTCGGAGGAATGCATTGAAGCTTATTTTCCTTTATACATTGGGCTCGCACTCTTAACCTTTCTCGAAGCACTTTTGGGTCTTATATTATCGTGTTGCGCTTGTTGCAATGTTTGTGCTTGCTGCTGTTGCTACAAGGAACCCGTAAATGGATTCGTTATTCGACAAGCACCTGTCACTACTTTTATTCACACTCATACTACTTCTACTGCACCACCACCTTATAAACGTTTGAACGAGGTGAACAATCCCGAAATGTATGAACAGCAAGCGCCTTACAATGTTAATTGCTAATTTTTTGTATTTTTCCAAATTATTTGTAATGTTTATCATATGTAGTAATAGATTTTTATCCGTAATAAAATGTTATAAGTTTGCGTTTTACCTCTTTTTTAAGTTTAGCCATTTCTTTGCGCTCGTGTTGCTCGATTTGTGGTCGGGTTTTTAAGTAGAGGCCGTAGAGTTCTCGTTCTTTTTTCATTTTTTGTTTTTCGTTTTCTAAGAAACGATTCATTTGTTGTTGTTCTTGCTTTTTGTACGATTCGAATGCGCGTTTTTCTTGTTCCAATTTCTTTTGCATCTGTGGGGGAAGTAGAAAATTTTTAAATTATTTTTTTAGTTTTTCAATTTTAATTTATTTTTACATGTTTACTATTTTTTGTCGATTGCTTAGTTCGATTAATTCCCCGTTCTTTTTACGGAATTTTTCAACTTCTTCTTCGAATTCTGCCATTCTGCTTTGAATTGTACAAAAGTTCTGGATTACATCGTTTCCGTCTTTTTCTTCGTTGTCCTTAAATCCGAAAATTAACAAATTAAGTACATACCATTGCAGTTTTATATTTACATGTGATTTTAATTTTGTAAAGTAGTGAGCTACAAACTCAGACGGAATGCAATTAGTCGTTGGACTCAACGGTGGAGATTTGGGAGAAAAATCATCTGCAAAAAATTCAATTAAAATCAAATTAATTAAATACTATTAAGAAATTGTTACCTCTCGAAAGATTAACACTCGCAGAGGATAAACCACAAGCTTCTTCGTTCGCCGAATGCCAACTTAATTCGTCTTGGAACACTATGGGCGTAGAAATCGAATCCCTATTCTCGATTGGTAAACTTTTTGTATTTTCACCAGCGCAAGAACTCGTTAATAAATTCCGTTCGTTTATTTCAGCAACCGATATTTGTTGAGTGTCATTATTCCTTTCGTGGTCACCAATGCCACTTATTTCAATGATATTCGTTAATCCAGTTTTAGTTCTCTCGGCATATTTTGACTTAATTAAAAAAAAAATTAAATATTCTCAAAATAAAACTTTCCTAAATTTAATATACTTCCAGCGTTTTGAATTGCAATGCCTTAACGACTATCGACGATGTACTTCTAAATGAAGTGTCTTCGGAAGCCTTTTCTAATACCTCAAACTCTCGTAAAGACTTTTCAATCATACTCTGAAAAGAAAACAAAAAATTAAAAATAATTTTGTTGCGAATAAGGAAATGAATTACTCGAGTTTCGGCATCCCTGACGTCAGTTGTCAGTTCCTCCAAGGTTCCAAATTCGGATATTTGAGCAATTGGTTTACTCAGACCGAGTTCAATTTCATGTTTCTGTATTGGTTTGTATAGATTTGGCCGCACTTCTGAATAAAAGGGTTCGGTTTGTTGCAATATTTGATTATAATCGCTCGGTTCAAAATCGCAGGCCGCTTCTGTCTCGCTCTGATTTTTCAGTGCTTTGGAATTATCGGTGCAATTTAAATTATTAATTTTTGAACATTTAAGACCAAGACATAATTCTGGATTTTTCATAGCACGTAAATTAAATTTAGTCAAACTTTGGCCTTTGCGTAAATACTGAAATTTGGGTATTCGAGATCGAGAAGTGTTCCTAGTTACACCCGGTGCATTTAATTCGTTGTTTTTTCCTAATTCCTCTTCATTGTTACTCGATTGCACTTCGCTTTCGTCCTGAAATTAAATTAGACAAAATAAGTTGTATTTAATTAATTAATTAATATTAATTTGCCTTTAAATCAAATTCATCTTCACTTCCACTCGATAATTTTGGTAGAATTCCGATCGCATCAAAATCACTGGTGTTTTCTTCATCATCTTCGGGCGTAACCTTTTATAAAAATAATTAATTAATGTAAAAAATTATTTAAGAAAATAATTTTAAAATAAACAAACCTCTAAATCGGCCTTTTTTAAAAGACTCGTCAATTGATCGGCCCTTTCGATCCGTTGCGATGGAGAAGTGTCAGGTACAACCAAAGTATTCCAAGATTTCGGTGTACCTGGAACTTTTTTGCCTTCCGTTTTGGCCCGATTCGGAGTAGCTAAACAATCTTCGGCTAAAAAATCATTTTTTAAAATAAAATTCAAAATTTAGAATTTTTTATTTGTTAATAATTTTACAACAATTTCATACGTTGCAGCACGTGTGTTTTATTTCGTTGAAACATTTCTCGAATGCTTTGTCGTTCTTCTTGCAATCGTTGTATTTGTTGCGCTTGCTGTTCGTTGAGTCGATTTTGTTGCTCCCTTTGCCAATTGCGTAATTCGCTGATTCGTTTGGCCAAACCGGTCATTTCCATGGCACCTTCGATGTCTTCGCCGTTTCCTTCGTATTGATATTTGCCAGACTCTCTCAATCCCATCCCCTATTTAGAAAAAACTCTTAAATTTCGTCTCTCCCCTTTTAATCTTATCCAGTCATAGTAAGCGAACATGACTAATCGTCTCGACATCCACGTACAGGGTCCCAAAACACCCGCCAAAAAAAATAAACAATAATAATTCTACAAACTTAAAACGTCATCGCACGTGATTTGTGCGATCGATCGAAAGAGAGCACTAAATGCGGCCTTTTAGTTTGATTAACCCTAAATTTATCGTAATTGTCTTCGCTTTATCACGTCTACAATGGCAGACGATTCCATCACTTTAACCGAACTAATTTGTTTAGGTATAGATGCGTGTCTTTTCGGCATTTTCTACAAATTATACCGAAATAGTAAAAAAGCGAGTCAGGCAGTCAAGGTATGTCGTAACCATTATAAATATACACAGTTTCGAGCCTAAATTTTTTTATTCTATTTTAGGAGGCTCCACTCATCGAAATAAATGACTATTTGAAAGATACGATTAGAGCAAATTGCAATCAAACCATACCTTACGGAATTATCAAAGGGACGGTGAGGGCATTCAAACAAGCGCTTCACAGCCACAACAAACCAAATGTTCGAGGAGTCGTACAAGAAGTTGTTCTCAAAGAACATCAAATCAAATGGAGTTGGGCCACTCGCTGGTGGTAAATAAAATTTAAAAATTAAATTAAAAAAAAATTCCAAAACCATTTTAATTTCAGGTTGGAAACTGAACGTGAAATTAGTCGGTCGAAAAATTATGTACCTTTTCTATTGATTGGCAAAAAAGGCCGAGTTTGTGTCCAAGAGCCGTTAGAAGCGAAAATTATTAATTTGACTACGGTTTCCGATAAATTCGAACCGAGTATTTCGGGTTTCGGTGAAGCGGTGTGGGGGTTCTTCACCGGTGCACGAACTCAAGGATTTCAAGAAACGGAACAAATGCTACTCGAAGGCACGATGTTGACTGGCATAGGACGTTTGAGTGTAAATAAAACCGGTGATGTCTGTCTCCAACCACCGGCGAAAGGATTATATTATTTTCTAACTCAAGTTCCAGAATCAAATTTGATAAAAAATCTCGATGTTGATACGAATTTTCTCAAAGTGATGTCGGCTTTGTGCGGGATCGTTGGATTTGCCATTTTGGTGAATGTTGTGAAAAAGATGATCAGAGAACACAAGAAGGAAAAGGCGATTAAAGCTCGTAAACAAATTTTAGCTGAATTAATATCGGATCGTTCAAGATTCTCCAATACCGAAGTGAGTACACAGGCACCGCCGTGTGTCATTTGTTTAGCGAATCCTCGTGAAGTGGTCATTCTTGACTGCGGACATGTTTGTTGTTGCGCTGACTGTGCTCAGAATTTGTCTACTGGATGTCCCATTTGCAGGCAACCCATAAGTCAATTTTGGCCGGCTTACATATCGTAAGACTCATAAATTTGATACTTTGTAGTGTAAATAATGTACAGTCGAGTTTTTCTATAAATTATATTCGAATTCGTTGTGCTGTTAAAAAAGAATTTGCGAGTAAATAGGTACAATAAAATATAATTAAAAATTGATTTAGCTGCGGCTTTTTTGTTATTTTTCAATGCATTTTTTTGTTGGAAAATATTATTTAATCGACGATTTGGCCATTTTCTATTTCGATTATGCGATCGCAAATACCCAATGATGTAAAATCGGTCTGAAAATTATTTAAAAATTTAAAAAAATTAAAGAGTAAAAATTTAAAATTGAATTACCGAAAGTGCTATTGTTGAATAAGTAGGGAATACATCGAAAACTGTTTTGAGTAATGATATATCGAGTTGGTTTGTGACGATTATTCTCGGTTTGCGTAATATTGTGCGAGCCAAACACAGTAACTGAAATAATAAAATATAAATTTTATTTTTTGATTCTTACGAATGAAATAAGTTTTATACTTGGATATCGTTCGTTGTCAGTACTTTTGTATCGCTTTTCAGTTCGAAGTCTAAAAAATTTATTTAGATTAAACATATCAATTTTGGATTCGCGATGTTATGAAAAATTACCTAATCCGCCATTTATTTTTGATATTTTGTATTTTAAGTTAACTGTTTTCAAAACCGACCATAATTCTTCATCTGCGAACGATCCTTTCATGTCCAAATTACTCCTAAATCACGATTATGAATATTTAATTATTATCGGGAGTTATGTGAACTTACCTTATCGTTTCATTAAAAATGTAGTCGTCTTTGGCAATAACTGCGATTCTTAATCGCAAAAGCACCGGTAACAATTTGGATATATCGGCATCGTCGATTAAAATTGAACCTTCGGGAACGGGCATTAAACGAAGAAACATTTGAGCCAAGAAAAACAAATCGGAACCGTTTCGATCGTAAATACCAAGCTTAAAAAAAATTAATTTGAAAATTTAGTAGAAAATAAAAATCAATTTTTACTTTTTCGCCAGGATTGATTAAGAATGAAACTCCAGTCAAAACAGGTGGGAAAAATAAATTTTCAATTTGAATTTTCCCATTCGATGGCCAATCGGGGACTAAAAATGAAAATGTGAGAAATTCCAATACTGAATGTGTTAATGAAAACAAAGTTCACTCACTCATTGTGCCCTGATTATCATCAGATGAAATTCGAGAATAAGGCTCCAATGTCTGCAGACTGTTTATATCTGATCTCACTTCAGACCAAGAGTAAATGAGCCATTTGAGGAAAGTCGGTAACTAAAATATGTAAAATTGTATTACTAATTCTATAATGATTAGTATTAATTTACCATCAAAATATAAACTAATGCAAGGCCGACGGTTCCCGGTGTTAATGAACCGTTCGCTCCGTTGTGAATGGCAATGAGACTTATTACGAAAATTAACAATGATAAAGAAAAATCCTAAAAATAAATAAATTTATCATAAATATATTGATTTTAAGTTAGACTTACGAGAATTAATTCCATCCATCGTCTCGTCGAATCCATTATTAAAAACGTTAACTGATTTGTGTCTAAAGCATCGATTAATTTTTCTTTAAAATTTTTTTCTTCTCTGAACGATCGGATTAAAACGAGGCCGTTCAGTGATTCCATCAAGTGGTTGGTTACTCGTTCAGTTGATGTTGTTAACAATTCATTCACATTTCTAAAAAGTAAAATTTCTCCTTAATATTTCCCTAGCATTTTTTATTGAAGTAACACACCTGTAAAATTTATTGTAGAGACGTTGAAAGACGTAAATAAACGCGGCAAAAAATATGAATAGAATAAACATAAATAAAGAAACGCCGAATGTTATAAACGTTATCATAACACATAATAAACCGACCCAAAAAATGTGGTAAGAAATTGGTATTTTCTGAAAAATTAATAAAAATAATAAATATTATTATTATTAGAAAAAATCTCGAGTTACCTCATCGAATTGCGCGAAATGAATTCTTAAAGCGGACACTAAATTATTGACTTTGGCAGTGCTGAAACTGGAAAAAAAATTTCCCCGTGAAATATACATAATATAAATATTTATATGTAAATACTTGTTAAATGATAATGAAGAGTCGATAATGGAATTGTAAAAGGAAGATAAACTGCGAGTAGCTGCCATTGCACAAACAACAGTGAGCACACCCAAACTAATCATAGCTAACAAACACAAAACGTTGTAAACAGTAAGAAAATGCCCCGAATATTCACTCTCGTTCTGTAAACATAAAAATTAATTTATCAATTGAAAAATATTTATATAATAATACCTGCGCATGCCATTGATTCGACCATTTCGCCAACCAAATGTCTTTGCTGACTAGAAACAGTTGAGTGAGCACAAAAAGTATACAAAGGGCTAACAAAAACCACCATTTAAGGTGATCCATGCAAAAGTTCCCTAAGAGATTTAAAGTCGACACTAAATCTTTCCCATCTTTTTTATCGTCTTGTTTAATTACTGGTGCTCGACTATCGTCTAATTCACCTGATTCGTCTATAGAATCACAGTGTGAAATTCATTTAACAATTAATTATCAAAATGTTTACCCTTAAGATCCGAAGTGTTATGCTCGTCTACGATTGAAAGATCGGGATTTGTTATAGCTTTTGGGATTAATTGGCGATCGAAGTAGATTCCCATCATTTGTAAAACCCCGCGATTGGATATTCGAAGCGCGGGTTTAAGATTCTCGTTTATTTCCAATGGGTGGTTTGCTGTATCAGTTAATTTGTCGTCATTTGGCAGTGAACTGTTTGGAGTCAATGTTGATTCCAAATCTGGATCCCATTCTTGTAATTGTCGCCAGTTTCCTTGAAATTTAAGGGTTTGATTATCCAATACAATAATCTAAATATAAATATACAATTTTATTAATTTCTAAATTACGATTTTTTAAAAATTTTTTATTACCAAATCTCCCATAGGTAGAATATGGGTCTGCCTCGAAATTGCAATAACAGTTCGACGGTAGCGAAGAGCTAATTTTTTAAGCCCCTCTTCGAATACGAATAAAGATAAAACTGGATCCATACTCGGGAAAACATCGTCCTTGAGAAATTTAATTTTAATTTTTTAAAAAATTAATTAAAATTCTAATTAATCTTACGAGAATTATTATTTTGCACTTTGAGTATAACGCACGTGCAATCGAAATGCGATGTTTCTGACTCATTGATAAGTCGATATCATTAATTAAAGATAGATCTCCAGACGGCCATTGATCAAATTCTCCTTGTAACCCGCACGCAGTTATGATTCGATTGTATCTCTGCGCATCGTACGGGACGTGAAATAAAATATTATCTCTAATCGACGTTTCACGCTGGAACCACGGTATTAATGGGACGAAAGCTATCGGTGAATTCCTAGAAATTTAAATCCAATTAATTTTCTATTAAAAAATTAATTAAAAAATTTCACAACCTAGTCCATATAATTGATCCGTTAACAGTATGTAATTCTCCCAAAAGAGTTAAAAGAAAAGCCCTTTCGCAACTTTTATTTCGACTACAAACCAATGTGATTTTACCTAAAATTTAAAATTAATTTTAAAAAATTCCTTTCTTTAATTAATTTCTTAATTACCAATTGGAATGTTAACAGTTAAATCTTTTAAAACTGGTTCAACGTTATTTTGGTCCCACGAAAAACTCGCACTCGCCAATTGAATCGCAGAATCCACATCTCCAGTAACTTCTTCGTCGGAATCGCTAAGAAAAATTGCCGTATCGCGAATCCGATCGGACCGATCATTAAAATCATCTTTAATCCTGAGCTATAATCAAAAACCTTTTTAAAAAAACAATCCAAATTTTTATTTCGACATTCAAACTACCACCACACTTCCACTATCATCTTCGAATTCCAATACTGTGCTGTCCTCTAGTTCCGAGTCGTTGAACCTTTTATCACTCAACTCATCCGTCGCTAAAAATCTTTCGACTTTCCTCACACTCGCCTAAAAATAATAAAATATTAACAAAATCACCAAAAACTTTAAAAAAAAAAAAAAAAAAAACTTAACCAAAGCATTAATCGACACAGATATCAAAACAGGAGATAAAAACAAAGCAAACAAAATATGATTGAATAAAGCAACAGCTGTAAAAGCAGCTTGAGGAGTCAAAATTTCTCTTTCAGCCGATGTATACACAGAAAATGCCTGAAATAATAACAAGATATGAATCATATTAACTAAATACCAAAAACAAAAAAACTTACAATAACAGACATAAGAACGAGCGCAGCCCAAGTTAACACATCTAAACAAAATATAAAACATTCGGTTACATAATTATATAACAAAAACGAATAAAATACTCACAAACACCGTGCAAAGCATTATAGGTCAATGAGTGTGTAACATAATCCCGAGTGCCCAAAGGATTGAGTAGTGGAAGGAAGCCAAACAGCACATTTTAGGCAAAGCTATAGAAAATGCATAGAAGTTAAGTTTATTAGTAAATTTTTTAAAGTCCATTTGCTTATCATGGTTAATGCATGAACGGGTGGGAATTTTACTTAAGGTCAAATAAACACAAGCTGTGGCTCTTTTGATTTGGATTTTCGGTGATAAAAATCACCGCTCGAGTCTTAATTCAGCAAAAACAAGTTTGGCTCATGTTGTGGCCAAATGCGATCTCCCTCGAACAACATTCAAATGGCATTGACCCTCATTGCAGCACTCGTTATGCAAATTGACATGTTCATATTTTTTTTCTTCTTCTTTCTCTTCTATTACCGAACATGCCCAACGGCCCGGCAACAACTTTTAATGAGTTTAAGAATGGGAAAAGCAAACAACTCTAATGTCGCGGTGTTGGTTTTCATACGATGTTTGTAAGAAAAAAATTTAAATGAGAATTCAAAACTGGTTCCATTAGTAAACAAACAAATCTCACTGGGTCAAATGAGTGAAGAGAAAACGTGGTGTGGCCAATTCACTTTAAATTTTAAAAAAAATTAATCAATTATATGTGGGAGTTTTTAATTTAAAATTTAATTTGCAAATGACATATTATTCAATTAAAAATAAAATAAATAAATAAATTAATTATTATTATTATTAATGGCCACGTGTAATCATTTTACATGAATCATAGAAAGAAGAGAATGGGAGCATAGAAAGAATAATATAAATAATATTCAATTTCTTTGCCCCTCATTTCGTACGATATTTGATCTTTAGTTATGTGAGAAGATGCAACCTTGCAATAGGAGTCAAAATACAGAAAATGCACATCAAATTCATCATTGCATATTAGTGCTGTGAAAATAGGAATAAAATTAATTAAGTTTATGTAAACATAGTTGATAAGAAAGTATATTTTAAGAGTATTAATACGGTGCTGCGAATGCGGTTTAATTTTCTATCGTCTGTGACTAGCAAATGACACGCTGACCTCCTATTTTTAGCTATTTCTCTCTCCCTCCACACTACTTTGATATTACAAAATCCTTTTCTGATGTTGTGATAAGCGTTTTTATTTATTACGCTCTTGACCTTGGACTTAACCGTCCTCCTCCCTCGAGATTCGAGAGAACGATAAGAAATGACGAACCGACTCACCGTGCAACCACCAGCAAAGGCTAATCAGTAATAGAAGTCGAGATTCACTTTGACGAATGTGACGGATTTTGTGCGCGAAAAATATTTCCCACGAATTCATCTTAAGGCTGAGCATCTTCAATAGCAATTCCTCCATTTTACGTAATCGGCCTCTTTTGATAGTCTAGTCAAATAGCATTAATAAATAAGAAATCGTTGTATATCGTTACGATCTTGAGATTATAAAATATAAAATGTCATATTTTTACTTGAATGTCGTTTTCGGATTTCTCCATTATTCTTCGTAACTGAAACTGCGCTGGGATTAGAAATAAAATTGAAACGCAAACACCGATGAAAGCGCCATAACCGAGTTGAAGATAAATCAAAACGGTTAAAATAATCAACTAGAAAAAATAACAAATTTAATTACGAATTTTATTAAATTTAATTTTCAAATTCAAACCTTAAAGAAAAAAGCCCAAATGTCATTAAAAACAATAAGAAATTGCATCAAATTATCTGCATCGTTCGTAACTAAACAGTGAATTTCGTCCGCATCAGCCGTTTGAGTTTCCTTAGGCCAAACGGATAACTTCAAGCTTTTCTCATACACCAACATCTATAAAATAAAAAAGAAGAAATAAATGAAAACCAACTAAAGACAAAAGGTTTGAGGAAAAAAAAAAAACGGTAGAAAAAATGGAATAATTTGTGGTCAAAGTTGTTACTTCCCACGCAATTGAAATTACGCTTTTTATCACTCGCTTCTCACACATTTTTTGGCTTTTGTCAACACTTTTGTATGACAATTGAGAAAAAACACTCTCTCCTTCCACCAAATTTCCCCTTCGTCTTTGTCAATTGTATGTGAATGGCAGTAGTACCGTATATCTTAATTTTACAACCTCGTTGTTTACGCACTTGTAATCTATTTTTAAACCCTTTAATTACACGTGCGCGCACTTAATATGTTTACAAGACGCTCGAGAGAGACATTCACATTTCTAAAAATAAAATTACAAACCATAAGCATCTTGTATCAGTTTCTCGAATCTAATTTGCATTTGTTTTGACTCATACAGCGGTCAAGGTCAGCAGAATCAACTCTTTTTTCCAAACTTGTCATCTTTTAACATTTTTTAAAACCGAATAATTCTTTAACGAAAACAAGAAAAAATTTTAAAATAATTATAATAATTTTTATCCAGAATTAAAATATATTATTTAAAAGACAAAAAAAATCGTATCCTGTTCGCACCTGTTGGCCGATTCTTCCATTCTTCCACGTGTCTCAGTGTGTGACACTGAACCCACCTTATGCAACATTAATTATGCATATAATTAAAAATGACTATCAATCATTGGATGCCCAAGAGCCAAGCAATAAAACTGAAAAAAGCGATTTTTCAATGCGTTTTTTAAACTTTCGTAAAAGATGCGAGCAAAATATCAACAAATTCTATCATCACGAAATCGGAGTTATTGCACTCTTGATTACGACTGCTGGAATAACTTGATTTTTCGATTCAACATTTTTTTTTTTCTCCCAAATTAAAATTCGTCTACGCACACTAAAATGGCATAATTTGTCGACCGATCGACTCAAAATCGGTGCATCGTGCTTCAAAGAGCAGTTTTTCGGAGATAGAAAGAAGCTTTTTTTTCTTCTTCTTTTTAATTCATAGGACCAAATGGGTGGTTTGAAAGGAAGGGGAAAGGGGTTTATAACAGGGAGGGCCCTTAAAAGAACCAGAAAAGCATTCGGGGACCCTGCAGGCAATGGATTAGTTGGTTGCTTTATTTAGTATTTCCCCCTCCCTGCTTTTTAAAAAGCAAGGGGTCTTTTACTTACTAACTATACCCTCTTCTTGTGGAAGGGGTTTCCCACCATCCCCCCACTTTCTGTTCTGCTTCTAACCTTCGCTATCATCAAGATGCAACGAGAAGCACTGGATGCGAGGTGAAGGGAGGGGACACTTATTACAGAATTCAAGGACAACAGGCTGCAAGAAAAGCCAGAGAAGCCCGTTAACCCACTTGCCACCTTAAACACGAATACATTAAATTCCAATGTCACCTGCACCAAACACCGCGCCCGAATCGCCACTCGGCTCGTCAGGTGGATCAAATTGTGTGTGAAAATGGATCGACTCACACCCGACAATAACAGAACCGACGCCATGACGTAGCCGTTTCTCAAGAAATCGCTCACTGTCACTGGATGTCCCTAGAAAATAAATTATAAAATATTTTATTTTTTTACCATTTTTATAAATATTTTTAAGTTACTTGTATGGGCGTTGTGGGTCGATGGTAAACGTAATCGACGAGATAAGTGATGATGACACCAACGGCGATCGGTGCAATTAGGCTAATCAACTCGATTATTAATTTTAATAATCCACTTAACAACATCGGGCGCCATAAGAAAACGAGAAAAGACTTGAATAACGATGCTTTATTCTTGCTTTTATCCTTGGAATTTATAAAATGTTTTAAAAATTAATTGAATAATAAAAAAAAAACAAAAGCGAAAAGAATGTTGCATTCTTACTGATTGAGTCAAATAAATTTCTTTGAACTTATTAAAATGCCCTTGTACTTGGCATTCCTTAAAAAAAGAAAAAAAAAATAATCGTTTATATATGGCATTATTGACACTCGTGCCCACCTGCGCCAAACTTCCTAAACATTGTTGCGTAATTGGTTGTTTAAGAGCCCGCAAAATGAGTGCATTCATCCAGTAGAAAGTGGCTTTGGACGGAAGATTCACCCATGGACGACGATACCGAGTGTCAGGTGGGTCATTAATGGGAAGTGCAATGCTCTGCCAAGAACTCAAGTATTTCTGCATTAAAAAGAAAAAAAAGAATATAAAAAAAACCACAATAAAAGTAAATGTTGTGTGTATTTTTTTCTAGGGGTTTTGTGTTTAGGTTTCTGACCCCCAATCGAGCAGGTCAGTGATCTAAGTTTATTCACTATTACACAATAGGGTTTTTAGTCTTTTCTTTACAATATTTTGTTTATTCGTGTGATGTAAAAGTGATGGAAGGAGTGGTGGAGGCTGGATAAGTGTGTTTATCAGTTAGAGGAATCGCGGGTAATTGGTGTCATCATTGAGTGATCAACTGTAGAGGATATTGAACTTATGCCAATCTTGTTTTGAGGGCTAATGCTTCCTGTTTTTTATATATAAAAAGCGAGTAATTTGATAGGGTTTTATATCATAGTGTTATATTTAATAAACACAAAGATTAATAAATAAAATTAAAACTCACATTGGTCCAAACGAGATTAATCTCGATGAGAAATGACAACAAATACACGACCAGATAACATAATGTGATAGTCACTGCTAAATGATGACCATCCAAACCCGAATGATAAAGTGTGGCCAATTTGAATACTTTACTGGCAGTTACGACCGGCCAATAAATGAGTAGAATAAACATTGGTTTTAACTTGTTCCATTTCTCCATTTTCGTATAAAAATATGCGGTCGTCAGTGCTGCCAATAGCGAAAATACGGATGGGATTTTGAGCGAGTGGCTCACGAATGGTGTTGACGATGGCACGATAAATGCATCGCCGATCTCGGCGATGCATATTATGAAGAGGATTACGAATAGGAACCATCGACAGTTGTGTTCCGCGAATTTCGCTTCCTCTTTCGTCGATAGGAGCGATAATTTCTTCGAAATTTTCCATAGAATCGTACATAAACACACGGCAATGAGAGCGCAGTTGATTACGAAATTACTCAAATCCACCGTGCAATCATTGTGGGTTTGGCAGAAAAACGAGTCCGTCATGACCGAATTGTTGAGTCGAATAAATGCAAAGTGCAACTTGTGAAAATATGCGAATCTAATTGACTGTGCACAATTGAATAAAAGAAATTGAAACGCAGGTGTGGGCGGAGACCGAAATTGAGACCTTCAAATTCCATTTACGGTCATGTTGAAGATGAAAAAGGCCTTGTACAGTTTTTTTCCTATTAAAAAAAATGGCAAAAGTTATCAATGGCCATTTATGTTCTTAAAATAAATGCTCACCCAAGCGCGAAACTTCAACAGGTTAACAGAAAACACCTGCGAATGTAACACGGTTTAATTAGGTTACGCGTTTCTGCGAGGTTTTTAATAATTTAAACCCAATGAAAACTATTACTCGAACGACCCCGAACGATTATGTCGTTTGTTACATAATTGTTTTGAAAAAAAAAAAAACCGTGAAATTTTTTTTTTCTTCTTCTCGTTTCTTCCTTAATCGAGTTGTTCTTCTGTTTGTTTTGGGCGCGGTGGATTGTGGGTAGAGTTCCGTTTCGGCCATTTTGAATTTCGTGCTTTTTCTTGTTATTATTAACGAAACGAGGATATGTCTGTAGAAAGCATCCCTAAAGATTTACGAAATTTAAGGGCATGTTTACTATGTTCGATGGTCAAGGTAAGGTTACGGACGGCTTGTAAAATTTTAATGATGAATTTTCTTTTTGTTTTGTGACGTTTACAATGACGTTTGTTTTTGTATTAAAACCCGCATTAAATAACAAATACCTTCGTTTTAAATTATTATTTTTAAAATGTAGACATTTGAGCAATTCGAATTCGACGGATGCGATAATTGCGAAGAATATTTGGGTATCAAAGGCAACAGAGATTTGGTCTACGATTGCACATCATCAAATTTCGATGGGTAAATATTAAATATTAAAATTGACATCATTTATTTACATATTAAAAATCTTCTTAATGAAATATTATATCACATGAAATCATTTTCAAAATACTTGAACTATGAGCAAAGACATTTTCGACTTAACATTTTTTTATTCCCTTAAAAAAAAATTTTTAAATCAAATTTAAGTCAAGTTCAAGTATTTAATTCAATGATTTGGGTTACTTTTCATTATAACCCGCCTTTTAACACACATATTTTTCATTAGGAAATTTTTTTCTCCCATTGATTGATGTACCCGTAATTTATTGGTAACCTTCACCTCAAAAAAGTCATAGAAGTAGTTTTATTGTGTTCTAAAATTTATAATTTACAGGTTAATTGCTGCCATGAGTCCAGAAGACAGTTGGGTTTGCAAATGGCAAAGAATAAGTAAGTTTGAATATTTAAAATTAATAAAAATATTTTTAAAAAAAAAATGTAAACAGATTCAGCTGAGATAATCTTAAAATTTCTTAATTTTTTCTTGACTTTTCTTATCAATTGAAAAGGATAAACTTGCAATTATTATCGTAATTGGATATGACCAAAATACGAGTTGAAGGAGGGCACTAAGTTTTAACGATTTCAAAATAATATTTATTAAAATTTTTAAATTTTTGAAAAACAAAATTTTTATAAAATAATTTTTAAATTGAAAATTAATTTTTCAGATCGATATGCTAAAGGTGTGTACGCAATTTCGGTGTCGGGGAGACTCCCAACTGGGGTTATTCGAGAATTAAAAAGTCGTGGCATCACATACAAATCGCGTGATACGTCCACGCGATAAATATAAACACTTGAACTCTCCCTCTACCTTAAATGTAGAAAATCAAATATTCAACGTACAACAACCGGATGTTTGCCGGCGAGTCTTTTTCTCTTTGACATGTCTGACCAACTTTTTATTTAAATTCAAACTTGAAAAAAAAAAAAAAACTTTAGTATGACAAAAATAAAATGGTGAATAAAAAAAAATTTAAAATTGAAAATTAATTTTCTTATTTCTTATTTCGATCCTTTTCTTGAAATATTTAATCTCGTCGTTGGATGCTGCTCGGATGGAATAACATTGGACGACCTCATTTCGTTCATCGAAAGTTCCCACGCACCTTAACGATGAGATGGGAAAAAAAAATTAAAATTTTAACCCTTTTATTTTTTTATTTGAAAATTTTTATTTTTTAAATTACCTGCAACTTTGTCCACGAACAACTCGAGGCAAATTGCGATCCTTTAATTATTAAAAAAAAAATAATTACAATTTTTGAAATTTTATTCAATTAATGTATATAATTTCCCATACGATTTGATAGAAGATGCATTTAACAGTGGCAGTATCGTCCTTGAGGAGAAAGGATTTTCCCGTTTGTTTGTAAATCGTCACAGCTGAATCGAGCGACCCTGAACCAAATTGACATTGAACTAAAACCCTTTCAAAAAAACCTTCGAAATCGAACTCACCAACAAGTTCAAAGTGAAAACGAAAGTGCTCTTTATACTGATCCCAATCGCGAATTCCACCGATTGTCGTTGGTATAATCAGACACGATTTTTTTTTCGTGGACTCGTTGACCGTCGGGACGAAACCTTGAACGACCGATGGAACCAATGGTAGAAAACGGTTCTTACGCGCCACCTGAACGGGCTAAAAATACACGAAAAAATACAGTTGAACTAAAGAGACAACTCAAATTTCCAGGAAATCTTTACTTGATGTTTGAATAGAGGTACAGGGATCGTGACCGGTGACACTGACGAATTCGCACTTCGGAATATAAACATTTTATTATCGATTCAAATTGAAATTATCGATTCAAATTAGAAAGTTTTTCATGTTTCTATCTCGATTTTTAATTAATATCTACTTTATTTGTTTTTTTTTCTCTTATTTTTTACCGGATAATGACGGTACTCGGGTTACGATAAGACGAATTTGTATTCAATTTCTGCTGGTTGTTTTCGTGGTGTGGTCGAGTATTAACTAATGGTTATAAATATATTTTTATCATTGCGTAATACGATAAGTAAAATATAATGGTTTTTTATTGAACTTAGAGTGCTCGTTGGAGTGTTCCTGGGTGTAAATTGCGGTTTTGGTAATGGGAATTCTGAAATGAAAAATGATTTTTTTTTAAATGTATTTATGTGGACTAAAAGTAGGATTTGTGGTATACGTACTGGGGGTAATGGGTCGAGAAAGTGGAAAATCCGGATTTGGACCGTTTCCTGTAGTAAAGAATCACGGTCATTTTTTTTTTCTTATATTAATTTTTTTTAACGATTTAAAAACGAAAATTACAACGTATTTACCATTGCCTGGAATTGGACCGCGACTGTTTTTCGGGTTACGCGCTAAATCACGAGGAAATGTGTAGACAACTTCTAAACGAAATGTAATAAAACGGGATAATATATTATATTCATTATTACAAACAATAAATATCAATTAAAAGTTTAAATCGACCATTCTGACTTTTATTATACGGTTGAGGTACGTTAAATGACATTTCTGGCGGTTCATCGCAATTTCCTTTACTCGTCACTAGATGGCGAGACGAAGAAAGAAAATTTACGAAACGAAATACGAAAACTCAGTATTGTAATAACATTCAATGAAAACGAATAAAAGTAACTTAGAAACCATTAAAAAATCACACCAGATATAAATTATTGAACGAGTTTAAAGTCCGTTCCAACACATCACGTATCATTTTAATTAAAACGATAAGCAAAATATTCCATGATACAAATTGGCGAATTATAAAAACCCGAAAAATGATTCACTCGTCCACTCTTTTAAAAATTTAAAATAAAAAAAACCAAATTGATCGGACACAAAAAAAAGATTTATTTATAATTACTAATTTAATAAACTTAATTAAACGCTCAAAAATCAACTTTGGAACCAGAACAAAACTGATAAAACTTGACCTTTCCAAAATTAGAATAAATTCCACTATTTTTTACATTACCTGAACAATCCATCGCTCACAAAAATCTAAAAAATATAAATTAATAACTCAAACTCGTTTCCCAACCTGTATTACATCACCATAAATTGTACTTTTAACCCTTTCACCCCCTAAAATATTTATTCGCGTTAAATTCTCTGAAATGACGTCACTCATCCCCAAATTAAAAAAAAAATTATATTCAATCCCCTCGCTTAAATTCGGGTTTTTATCGAATACCTGGCGGCCTGACAAACCACAAGTTCAAGTTGCCGGTTCGTTTTAGCGTGGATTCAGGCGTCCGTGGTTGGGTGTCGCGGGTAGGGAGGGGCTTATGCGCGCGCTGCGAACTTCAGCTTTGCTCGAGGCCCTCTTGGGGCAGAGAGCGGCGCACCGATGCTCAGCCAAACAGACACGAACGTATAAAAGCCGCATGCAACGTCCCACTCGTGCACATTGAGAGCAAATGGGGGGCAGCGTGCAACAACGTACAACTCACCTCGCTATGACACCCACCGCAACATCCAACGATTACACGCCCTACAAACTCTTGCTTTCGACGTTACAACAAATTGGCAAAATTATCACTTTGCCTCTCGCCAGACCCCAGTCGCACCAACCCGACACTTCCAATGCTAAATTGGCGGCCGAACTGCTCGGTCATTTCCATTCGTCGCCGCCTTCGTCGCCGCGAGTCGCGGCCAAATGCCCGTTCTTTAATAAGGCATCGGGCGGTAAATGCCCGTTACCGTTAAATGCGAGTGATACGAAAGAGGAAATTTGTCCGAAGCAGCAGCGAGTGGTCGGTCGAGATTATTCGTGCATGCCGAGACCGAAGGGTCTGCCTGTTGTGGGCACTTTATTCGATCTGATCGGGAGTGGAGCTGCGCCTAAAATACATTTGTATTGCGATAAACGACATAAACAACTCGGTCCGATCTATTGCGAGACCCTGGGTTCGTTGGAGGCGGTTTTCGTATCGGATGCGACCATCATCAAACAAGTGTTCGCATCCGAGGGTCGATACCCACATCACATGATACCAGAACCGTGGATCATTTACAACGAAACAAATGGCAACGAAAGAGGACTTTTTTTCATGTGAGTTTTGAATTTTGAATTTTTTTTTTAAATTTAAATTTTATAAAAATTTTCGTTTAAAGGAATGGGCCGCTATGGAGAGCGCGAAGACGGGCTTTGAATAAGGTTTTTTTGAGACGTTCCGCTATCTCGGATCAAGTGGATGATTTCGTTAATATTACGGACGATTTAATCCATCGTTGGAAATTGATGAGGAAACCCGAGAGTTTGGAGTTGCCGGAATTGGAGAGGGAACTGTACAATTGGTCTATCGAATGTAAGTTTAAATTTTTCATTTTTGCATTTTGGTGAGAATAGAAAGTGGGGGTAAATGATTTTTTTTTAAATAGTGTGTATGTGTGTGGTTAAAAGTGAGAGGGTGAAGTACGGGGCAAACAGGAGAAAGTGACTCGAATCGACCTTCACCTGTGGCCTGCGGGGCTTCGATGTTCAACACCCTCCACTTCCGCGTTACTATAGGATCAACACTCTTTTATGCCCCCACTTTCACTTTTGAAATATTTATAAATATAAATTCTTTTAAAAAAAAATTTTATTTATTTTTTTTTAAATTTTAAATTTTTTTTAATTTTTAGGTTTGGGTAATTTTATATTCGGTCGTCGTATGGGTTGCGTTAGTTCTGGGATTAATACACCCATAGTCGACGATGAGATCCACACATTCGTGCAAAGTGTTCAACAAATCTTTGTTGAATCGGCAAAAATGACGACGATACCACCGAGATTGGCTTATTATTTAAATTTAAACGTTTGGAAACGGTTTCATTCGGCCGTTACTTCCGCACTCACGATAGGTAAATTTTAAATATTTATATTTAAATTTTTTTTTATTAAATTCGATTTAACTATTGAATTATAGCGCGAAGTTTAGTCGAGAATAAAATCCGCGAAATCGTAACAAAAGCCGAAACGGGTGAACCGGTCGAAGGTCTTTTAGCGCAATTATTACTCAACGATAAAATCGAGGAAGAAGAATTAGTTCGAATCGTCACCGACCTTTTCCTGGCCGCTGCCGATACGGTAAGTCAAAAACATTAAATTTTCTCCTTTGCGCAATCGATGCGAACTTTAACGTTAATTCGCCCCTCGAGGAATTCCTCGTTCAGTCTCTTCCGCATTCCTTACAAACAAACTCACGTTATTATTTTAATCGCTTTTTCTAATCTCGATTTTTTTTTTATTATTATCTATTACCTAATAAAAGACATCGCATTCGACCCAATGGGCACTTCACCTGTTGGCTAAAAATCCCAAATGTCAACAACAACTTCGTCAAGAGATCGATGACGTCATACCCAAAGGGGAAGAAATCACTTTCGAAAAATTATGCCAACTTCCATACGCACGTGCCATCGTCAAAGAAGCTTTGCGGTTGTACCCCGTGGCTCCATTTCTCACTCGCATCCTCAATGACGATGTCGTCCTTGGCGGGTACAAAGTGCCCAAAGGGGTAAGTCCAATTAAATTCACCTTTAAATAAACACCGTTAAAACTCAAAAACTCGTTTCATTTTCTAAAAAAAAAAATTTTTTTTTATTTTATTTTTTAAAAAAAATAGAAATTAGTACTGATGTCGATGTACACGACCGGTCGCGACCCGCAATACTTCGACGAACCGGACAAATTTCTCCCGGAACGATGGCTTCCGGGATCCTCGTGCTCAGCTCCACCTCACGCATCACTTCCATTCGGGTCCGGAACGAGGTCCTGTATCGGACGACGAATTGCGGAGACTCAAATGCACCTCCTTTTAGCACAGGTACTTTAAAAACCCCTTTTTTTATTTAAAAAAAAATCAATGGGAATAACGGGTTATCGAAACCAGTTCCGTCTCTTTGGCGCTGAAGAGTTAAAACCCGAGGTATTAAAGGGGTTCGTCTTACACCCGGTTGGTTGAATAAAGAAAAAAAAATAGTTGGAGGGGGTTAAAAAAAGGGAGGATCCGCGTCTGGTTAGGCCTAATTGGAGCCACTCTGGCGGGAAGAGAAAAAGGAAGGGAGAAGTCTTGTATTGAATCAAGTCGCATAGTTTCGAGAAAAACTGAAATCTCTTTGAGTGAGGGATAATCACCGAGGATATGCAAAAAAAAATAGGTGAAAGAAAAGGAGGGGGAAAAGGAGTGAACAGCGGGGATCTTTTTCTCTCTTCTTTTTTCGTCTTCTTTTCTCTCTCCTTTTTTTTTTCTTTTGCTCTGCTCGTCTTGAATAGACGTCTAATCCTATCGCTGCCTTCGTTCAACGTGATGGCGGCAACGGGTTTCGTGGGCAGGGCCCATGGAGGACACTCTCAGCAACCCAGTGTATGTTGTATGACACGCAAATAACCCTCAACTGGTCAAGTGGATAGCGAAATGAAAAAAAATGGGGAAAAAAAATTTTAAGGTTGGGGAGGGGGGGGGGGGGATTTCAAAGTCCCCTCCCCCCAACTCTTTCAGGCCGGATTAGCAAAAAACTAGACGGATGTAAAGGATTATAAAGCAACAACCCCCTTCCTTGAAAACCCCCAGGTTTGTGCGGCGGGGGATGGGGAGGGGGGGGTGTGGTGAAAAGTGTGGAATTATGGGTTTTTGGGATTTGTTTTTGTGATTTTTTGTTTTTTTTTAATCTGGTATTAAGTCGACCTTGGATCAAGTAGGTTAGGATGTCAAGACGTCCTTGGCATTCGCGGAAGTTGAAATCCCATAGACGTCTGCAAATAATAACGTGTTGTCAAGGGCAGACTAAAAATGTTAATTTTTTTTTTTTTATTTATTTATTTATTTATTTTTATGAATTTTTTATTTGTTTATTTTTCACGAAGGTCGTGCGTCATTTCGATTTGGAGTCGGCGAACGAACAAGAAGTGGAAATAACGTTGAGAATGGTGACGACACCGTCAGAACCAATCAGATTACGACTTAGAAATCATCAAGATTAAATTTAGTCCAATTTGTACCTCGATGTCGCATAATTTTGTTGAGGAAAGGAAAAATCATCTCCGTCCTTTTTTTTTATTTTTGTAATTTTTTTTTTTTTTTTTTTTTTGGTTTTTTATTTTTTTGTATTCTTTTTTATTCATTTTTTTGCTTTTGTATGCTTTTGTTTTCTTTTGTATGTTTTTGTATGCCTTTGTATGCCTTTTTAATGCTTTTGTATGCCTTTTTAA
>JAQFZU010000384.1:0-28249 GCA_034696185.1 Henia vesuviana | reverse complement strand
ACATAAAATCCACTTTTATTTCATTAAAAAATTATTTAAAAAATATTTTCCATTAATATTAGAAAAAAAATAAATTTAAATTTAAAAAGAATCATTTCAAATAACAAAACTCAATAATAAAAAAAAAGTTAATTAATTAAATTCATTAATTAAATTAATTAATAATCAAATCCATCTTTCAAAAAAAACACAAACATCATTTCAAACAAAAAACATTTAAACTCAAAACAAATTTTAAAATTTTAAACGTAAGCAAAAGCGCCGCAACATGTCGATCGCCGCGCCATCGACGAGCATGACTAACAATTTTCATCTGGATGCGGGAGAGACCGAGAGAGCAACGTCGGCTCGCGGTGATCGGCGTTTCTAGAAGTGAAGAGAACTGGCTGCTTGGGTATTCGAAGAATCTCGGCGCTAGGCCTATTTGGTTGTGGTTTGCTTTCCGCAATATGGCAAAGAAATATGCAGTCGAGACGTGAAAAATGCACTGGATTTTCATTGGATTATTGCTGATCTATTATGAAGCCGCTTGCATCGGAGCTCATCAGTTCAAACGAGGCAAGTTCCTCTTTTTCTACCGATTCATTGCGTAAAGATAAGTGAAACGTAATGGCCAAATCCTCGCTGGGTTTGCCATCAAAACTGTGGGGAGATAGAATTTGAATTAATGACCTTTTTACTCGCGCAGAAAAAGATTTTGTTGCAGCAGAAATGGCGAAGTGGAAACTGAAGTCGAACGTGAAAAGCCCGGGTTGCGATTTTGCAAAGGCCCTGGCAGATTGAGGGAGTTGAGTGGGTAGGGAAGGAGCAAGGAACCCACCGGTAGAGATCGATAGACTTGCAAAGGGAATGGATCTTTCTTTTAGCAGCTTCAACTCGAGGCTTGAGCTCCAATTCAACTTGCTGCCGGTTTAGATTCTCATTATACATTTCGCTATGGGTTTGGCAAATCATTCTTTTTCTATTGTTTATTACCATATTTCAATTGATTTTTTTTTATTTTAGATTTAAAAAAAATATTTAATTGAAAGTGGGATTAATGAAGTGTTAAATTTTTTTGCTGGTTTGTGATGGGTGTTGTTTTAAAGGTGAATAGTTTGTTAATAGAAATTTGTTAATCGGATGTGAATCGATGGATCCGATGGTGTGATGTTCGATTGGTTTTGATGATCGGAAATAATCGTAATTGATATTTATTGATTTATTTAAATTTTTTTTTTTTATTTGGAACTTTAGAATTTGATTTTAATTTTTTTTTTTTATAATTACTAGGAATTTTAAATTTAAATCAAATTCAAGGGATCTGATTTCTAAAATATTCGAAATTTAATATTTGATATTTTAATTTTTTTTGTTTGAAATTAAATTTAAAGTATAAATAATTCATCAAATAACTGATTTATTTATCGCGATCATTTTAATAATAATAAATTATGCAAATGATCAAATTAGTATTAATTAAAACTTAAAAATTTAATTTAGTTGAAATTTACATTTGAAAATATTAAGCAATTTATTTCAAAAGAAAAAAAATAATTATCATTTACAATTAAAATAAATAATTATTTAAAGCTCAATTTAAATTGTAATTGCTAATTTTAGGCCTTTAAATTGATGCTAACATCAAACATAAATACATAAATACAGATGAGCATTCATACACTGTTAAATCTGAGAATATCTGACACCACATTGAGTCTGATTTAATACTGACACTTTATTTTCATCTCGCAATATTTAATGAGTTGAATCTGTATTCGTCGCACACACTTGCTACATGTTTAACATTCTGCGCAACATGTGCCGCGCATCGCCACACGTTTCTAACTCTGCATCTTTAATTCGAGGCGTGAATGAGATGCTGACAAATTTCACCAAATTTAAATTCGGTTAAATCGTTAGGAAAATTTAAGAATAATCTATTTATATTCAAGTTCTCTCTTTCTTTGTATAATCAAATAAACTCTTTGCAACTTCTTTGTTAACTAAACTATTTTTTTATCAATTAACAAATGAATATTTAAATTTCGAAGTTAGACTGAGTAAGATAATTTTTATTCTTTTATATTCAATTTATTATAAAAGTAATAATTTAAATTTATATATTTTTTTCAACAGTTTCTTATGGGGAGAACTTAAGCCTTTTTGAAGTAGAGATTCAACATGAATTGTGCAGAACAATGGGCGGTATTCATAAAGCAATTTAAGTAAAAAATATTAAGAAAATATGTGAAAGAACATGTTTTTGGGATTATTTAAATTTTTTATTTAAAAAGAATTTTTTTTTTAATTTTGCGCATTTACAATGTACAGATTGGAACAATAACTGATGTCATTCACACTTGGATGACGCATTGAAGCGTAAGTGGGAAATAATTTGGTGAAAATTCGTTATGGATGACTCATTACAAAACCCACCCAATCGTAGTCGCAGGTAAAATGTTTGAAAAACAGATGGAGCCAACCATCCTGGCGCCCATTATTGATTACTTCAATCTATGTAGAGGATGTGAAATGTTGTTAGTCCCACTTACTTCGCATCAATTCTTTCTCATCTGCTACAGAACTCATCTAAGCTTCGTTTAGTGTGAACATGGTCTTGCTATATATTACTATAAATTATTAAAAATATTTGCAAATATAAAATCGATTTTGAATTTCTGCGAATTACAATTTATTCGAAAATTGAATGAGAAATGATCCAATCATCATAAAAAATGAATGATTAATGGACTTTTTTGTTAATAGATTGGAAATAATTTTTTTAAATTTTAAATTTGGAAATTATTTTTACACAAAATTGAATTTTTGCAATTAATTTTTAGTGAAAAATTTTCCATTGATTTATAGCGAGGAAAAAAATCAATTCAATTGCATTTTTTTGTTATGATTGTTGATTACTGAGTTGATTTCCCTCGAAGGATTTTAAAAATGAAAAATAATTATCAAAATGGTGGATTAAGTGAACCATTAATTTAAAATTTCTTATTTGTTCAGCTTTGGGGTGATTTATGTTGAGATTCTTTCTTGTTCTTTGAAAAAAAAATGCTCAGTTGAAGATCTTTTAGCCTTGTTGTTGCTGGATGGAATTTGTCTATGGGGAGAAGTGTGTTCATGTCAAGGAATTACAGTTACGTACGATGTGTAAACTCGACTCATGGGGATCCTACTCGTTGTATATTGCATTTACTTCAAATTGGGGGAAATATTTGGCGATTGTCGAGGGATTTTAATGTTTAATTTATTTAGTAATAAGTAAATTTCTTTTTAAAGATTTCCAATATTCGCTTAGGTTTAAAGGGGTTGTTTACTAAATTCAATATATACGTATTAAGATTTGCTCGAAGTGCATTAAAATTTATAAATTTACTCGAAAATTACAAACAAATGTTGATTTAAGCAGACGTGAATAGTTTTTAATTGAGGTTTACTTGAAATTCATTAGGATGCATTGATTCACTTAAAATTTCATCAGATATTTAAAGATTGAAGGGGATTTAAGAAAATTTTAGTTTTAATTGTAGTTTATTTTATTTATAGATTTTCATTGCGATTGAAATCAGTGATTTGGATTCAATTTACATTAGATTTTCTTAGATTTATAAATGTCAATTTTTTTTCAGTTTTTTTTTTTTAAATTGAAATTGGATTTTTTTTTAATGAAAAATTAGTTATCAATTGAATATGAAGTTATTTTAAGCTTGACAATCAAAACTCAAAATCATTTGCAATTTGTATTAATACATTTGAAGAATTTGTTATTGTAAACAATTTCTATCAGAATTTAACACGCAAGTGTGGATTTACAGTTTCGACCATGTGGATTTAAACTCGAATTTTATTACATTTTTACAGCTCAACTGTTTGTTACATAAAAGTTTCACATCTCTGAAGTTGAGAATTGAGTTAACAATGGAACGAAACAAATACCATACATTATTTTAAACCAACAATACTATAACAAATAAAATTTTTATTCTTTTATTTCATCATTTCTTAGCTTTCATAAATTTATAGCAAACTATAAAACAAAATTGAGTATATAAACATAAAACAAGGACCATATGACAAGAATATCATTACTACTCTTTCTATTCACAAAAATTCTGATAATTCAAAAACAAATGAATATTTCTGATGCCTTAAAACTGATCGGATGAGTAGTTTTCCATTAAACTTTGCTGTGGACAGACTACTTGACTCTAAGATTGATTCACTTTGCAATATTAAAAACCGAGTGCACTAAACGTATGGTTGAGACAACGCGTTTTCATAATTGATGTATACTCTTTACAATCACTCGGGTAAATTTTTCAGGGATTCTTAAAAGCCATTTCACTTTACTCGACTAAATTAATCCCCAGAGTCACACTTGTCATCCTGCATTTCTTCTATTAAAAATGTACAGAAAAAAATTTATTATTTTATTAAAAACTTGACTGGTTTTTAAAGAGAATTAGGAGTAAAAGCTCACCCTGAATGTGCGCTTTTCTGCGCAGCTCAGTGCTCTGCTAACGGTTTTCGAAAATCTTTTATCCGAATAAACGAGTTGTAGCACGTGTGCTAATGGAAGGACCTTGTTGACATTAATAATTAAGTAATTATATGAATTTTGGACCATTTAAGGGAGCAGTTAATGGGGGTAAGGGCTTAAGAGTTGGTCGAGGGGACTAAATTTTGTTTCATTAAGGTATTTTCTGCCTTTGAATTTTTCGTGTGTGCCACTACCCATTGTTGTACAGGAATAATAATAATTTGCAAGTATAAAAGTATTCATCTTAAAATCTTTACGAAAATTCAAGATGGTCGTGGCTCACCGCCATTACCTTGTACGCAAATTGGTTTTTCCATTCTTAAAGCACGACAGGTTCATAAACGCGTTAGGTGTGTTGGCAAATGAATTGTTTGCTAGTTTTATGAGTACTTTGGTGTCACAGCTCATATCAGTCGTCGCTTATTGGTTAAAAGCTTAGTTTTGAAGCAAGGACATGAAAATCTTTTATCATCTCTCTTCATATCGCTCCCAGTTGCAAACAAACCAGCTTTGCTCGCACTGGTTATGATAGGGCTTAGTTTAATGGTACCTACAAATGGACAATCTGCAACTGAATTTGAGCAATATGATCCTAGCCTTCTTTTAGTTAATCAATATTTAACTTTAAAATTTTTTTAAATTAAACTATTCAAATGTTTATTTTAAGCTTAAAGCATGTTAAATGAAACTTTAATGAGTTGAAAGGTAAATTAAATGTGGTTAAAAGTGGGATGTGTAAATTCTAACTTTTTAAATTAAAATGTAAGATTACTCTGTCAACTCATATTTAATTGTAATTAAATTTTGGGGAAATTTAACTGCATATTGCGGCAAACCACCCTTAAAATGATAGTTAAGCACTACATAAAGCTATTGAAAGCAAACTGTCCACTGCGATATCAAGTGTCTTGCAGGTCATCTCGTGACTGGAGAGGCAGAGATCTTAGTGAGTCTATTTTATGATATAATGGGTTCACTTTAATCTAGAAAAAAGTATATTATATAAATCTAGATGACTTATATACTAAAAGATTTTATCTCTTGAAGGAGTAAACAATGGTTATATGACAGATTTTGTAGATTCTCGTTACACTGATTCATCTGTGTAGTTTATACTTTAGCTTTATTTGCTTAGTGATAATAATGAGTTTGTGTAAGTGAATTATTATGTTATAAATCTTTTCTTAAAGTTTTATTCATAAAAAAAGAGGTAAAGGCATAATGAGAAAGGTGAATTATTAAATTATACATTTTTATGGTTGTCCAATCATTTTTTTAGCTGACATTAACTTAATGCGCAAAGTCTCTGATTTATTTTTATGCGTTATAAGTTATAATTTAATGTTCAAGTTTTTCTTGCAAAGTCTAAGAATTACAATACTAAGAATGTTTTTGTTAGTTTTGAAGAATCAAGTCAAAGTAGTAAATGCAAGAGCATGCAGTGAGTAAATGTAGGTTGTAAATTTAATCTTGTTCACAGAGAGTATTCTTACGTGTGATATACTTACATCTGATATCTGGTATGACAATGGCAAATTGCGCAATAAACAGCTGGCAAACTGGAATGTGAATCAACATTTTGGCGATAAGCGACACTTTTATGCAGGTCTTGGCAGTTTCGGAGGATGCAATCCGACGTATGAAGTCATGTCATTTGAAGTTAGTATTACATATGTTTATTTTTGTTATTATTTAGGTAAACAATGAAAACACTAAACCAACAATGGAATATTCACTTAAAAGGAATTTAAGAGAACTAGAGCCACCATTATTTTTCTTTCTAGGGAACAACTGCTAGTATTACAATCTTAAATGGATTTAGACTTCAGGGTATGTTTTAAAAATTTATACAATAATAGGCACAGTTGTTTAATCTCATCATTATTTATACTAAATATTGATTTTAAAGAATGAACTCTTGTTGTAATTTGGCCATTTCGGGGATAATCATCAAAACAGGGACTGACAGCTTTAATTTTTTCTTTTTCTTGGTAAGGATCAAACCTACATCATTTAGGCTTGCATTACTTTGTTCCTACATAACTAGTTCTTGGTTAGTTGCTAAAACTTTAATATTGTAAAAATTTCATTCTTTGGAAATGTCGTTGGAATGCTGTAAGGGGCTAGGTGGTTGTTGAACATTACTAAATATTCTATTCTAAAAGGGTGTTGACAAATAAGAAATTAACGTGACTGATTCTTTCTTGGTTTTAGAATGTTTGAATTCGTCTTTACCGTAAATAAACAATAATTTCCCTAAATATTTCTTATGCAAACTATTGCAAGTTTTATGGTTGATATAATAAGAATATATGCTAGTGGTTTCAGAGCTTTAATAGTGTTGAAAGGGGTTGGGACCCGGATTTTAAAAGTTGTATGAGAGCATGTCCAGAATGCGTTGGCGTGGACATTATTTATTAACGCCGAAGGAGCCATGGTCGAGGTAATTATTAGAGATGTTTAAAATTTCTCTCATCTTGAAGATTTATAAATGCTATTTCAGTTGGCAATAATTTAACAATTCTCTTCAGTTAAGTTAACTAAGTTTAGTTAGCATAAAATTTAATGGATTTCTCATATTATTCACACTGTTGAATAAATTATTATCCAAGATTTTGTTGCATGAACCATAAAATTTACAATGGTCAAAGTTATAGCTGAAGGTATTAATGCAGTGGATTACAGTATGTTTATAAGCTTTAATATAATCCAGCCAATCAGAGCTTTTGTTCCTTTTAAGGCAACTTTATTGTTATTGGTTTATCTCTTATCTCACCTATTGTTGTTGTGAGCAAGTTTTTCAGTGTGTTCTGTATAATTAACTGGTTTTAGATAATTTCTAATGAACTTACCACTCGATTAAGGGTTTGCATTACCCTTACCTTAGATAAGATAAGCTTTTATATCTTTTTCCTGGTCACTTTATTTCTGGAAACTCATCAACAAATTTAAAGTAAATGCACACTTTCTGTTTGGTTTGCAATTGTACTTAGAATGCTCTCAATTTATTTTTAATGGATAGCAATTAACAATTTAGATTTGTTTTTAAACATCATTTTTAAGCTATTAAAAGGCACTTAAGATGATTACATGTTATTGATGGTTTGTATAAATTATCTTATTACTGTCAATCAAAATAATAATTTTTCAAAAAAACTTATAAAATTTATATTTAATAAGCTTAAATGTAAATAAATATTTGAAACTTACAATTTATAAATCAGATTTACATTTATTGTACAATATATAAGTTATAAACAATAAATCAGTTACTTATTAGCTAATATCTGCAAATAAAATATTTACTACCCTTATAAATAGATTGTACAGTACTTGAAGTGTGTGATTTATCACTCAACTTAATTTATAATGACTTATCTGCCCTTGAATCTCATTTGCAGGAAAAAAAGTTATCTTGTCCACACGCATGAAAGGATTGGATACTGCAGTTCTATAGAAATAAGTCAGCACTAGATTGAGGGCAACCATTGAGGCTTAATATTGACAAATTGCTTAAATGCTCATTAGGTGTGACCAAAGATAAAATAAATATGCAATCTCTAGTTTTTACATTATACAAGATTATTAGAAATTTCTTAATTCTAACTACTGAATTAGCATTTAAAATTTGGCTGTAAACTGGTTATTAAAGTGATTTACAACTCACTCATTGCATACCATATAAATCAGAGTTACAATTAACATGTAATTTACTGATTATAAATCACAAGTATTTATTGTCATTCAAAACTGTAATTCAACATTACATTCTCCAACATGAACCAATAAATCTTTCAGTGGTTATTCAGTCAATTGATATACTGCTACATATTATGAATGATGAAATGTGGACAATTGTCGGGGATTTAATTGCTACAAACACTAATATTTATTTTAAAGGAAATCTCTTAATTTACAATTGTTTAAATAGGAAAAAAAAAATTTACTTTTCAAAATTTTTTTTAAAGGTTTCTGCAGTCACCAAACCAAACAAGAAAATCTGCGGTATCTTTCTCTCAATCCGATTTATTTGTTTCTTTTTGCATGGGTTAGTAGGAAGTCCACTGGGATGCGTAGTTCACGCAAGAAAAGTCTTTTGAGTTTGTAACAAGACGAATGCTTCGTTGGTTTGCTAGCTCTCGGCGAAGTCAGAAATCAACCGAGAATTGATCTTTTAGCACGATAAGTTTGTTTAGTGGATTTTAGTTTTTCGATTCCGTATATAAAAAAGCTGTAATTGAGATTTAGGGTATTATACTCAGCAGATGCCCCTAAAACGTAGAAAAAATGGATGAAAAAACGAATTATCGCGAGAACACAATCACATTATTGCACATGTCAGCGGATTTTGAATCGCTCTCTACTGGAGCGTGTCACTTCTTCCTTTGGGCTTAGTGCCTTCAAAGTGGGTGTGTGACAGTTGGGTTCTGATGAATTCCGGAGATGAACCACTTGTTGTTTGTTGTTGCCAATTAGAGCGATGCAGCGAAAGAATGGAAGTGCCCTGCAATAGATTTTCATTTAGTTTTTCGCAGTGATTGGCTGATGGCTGGCTCTGTTGTGGAATGTCGTTTATGAGAATAATTTTGTCATTTTTTCACGTTCTTTCATATTTTTTTCTGGATGTTGTTGTCAAGAGTTGTTATTGAATCGACAGATGTTGTTTATGGTGTTATTAATCATTTGACGAGGATTTTCTTTTTTAAAATTTTATATTTGTTGTTGGAGTTGATTTTGGTTTATTAATTTTTTTTTATTGTTTTTATGTCATTTGTTTTCTATAATTGGATGATGTGATGAAGGGAATTACATTTGTTTGCACAGTAGGTAATGCAATTAAAGGCTGTGAAGGTGTAATTAGATTGTGTTTGCTTGTTATGGGTTAGTGGAAATGGTTTTATGGGAGTTTGGCATGGATATTAAAGTGTAATTGAAATAATAAATATTTTCTGGATTTAAATATAACAATTCACTATATCATCTAATTTATTTAATTTATAATTGATAAGGTTAATTATATTGGATTTTATAGATTTTAATTAATTTTTTGTTATAAGAAGCAAAGCTTAATTGATTGATTTAAAAAAAATATTATCTATAAACATATAATATTTGTCTTGAGGATCAAAACATGTTTACAATCAAGTCAGCAATCATATTGAATTCGCAAAAGATTAAATATTATATAATTTATCTTATAGGATTAAATTATATTCCAGAGCAAATTAATAATGATATACAAAGCAGTTAAAAAAGCAATTTTACTGACGTATCTAGTAGTAACAATCAGTTAAAATACTATATAATAAGGATTTTATGGTTGATTATCAATTTATTTAAGCATGTATTTAGTTTTTTAGGACTACTACAGATTATTTGTAATTTCTTTATTTTTAATTTTCAATAGGAATTATCAAAATAGCATATTTGGTTGCTTAAAAGTAGCATTAATAATTTATGTAATTTTTGAATTATTTAATCTATTCAAATGAATGTTTATATTTAGAATGGGGAAAATTTTAATGAATATCAAGTTAATTTTTAAGGGGAAATATTTACGAGTGTTTTGTGACCACATTATATCTTAGCTGGAGGTTACTCAAAGATCAGATTTTGCAGGTCACAAAATTACTGATTATTACCTTTTATCCTTTGGGTATAGTAAATTAATAATTATATAAACAGATTTTTAAATTAAATTTTTGTATTAAATTTTTTTAAAGCTTATTTTAGTTCTTTTTCTCAATTGCACTAATTTTTTTCTTCTAAAATATGCATTGCGTTTCATATTTACATAAATTAATTACAAAAAAAAATACACAAACCCATGAAATAGTAAAAAAAATATTCACTTAATTGGAAAAACCTTAACTAAATCTAGAAAAAAAAACTTGAAACTCAATAAAAAAAAAAATTTATTTCAAGACTTTTAAACGAATTTCTTTACTTTTTCTGTGTGGATCAAGTCCAAGTAAACGTCTTGGATTTGAAATTAGTCTAGGAAGGAGTTGTGTTAGTGACAGCCCAACTCATTACCTGAGGATGAAAGTCCTGGGCTTGCAACGAGCCAATTGCGAATCAATAGATCTCAGCGCCCTGGAATTTCGTGTTTAATTTTAAGTTGCTTTAAGAAAAAAAAAAATAGAAAATCAATTACAATTTTTTTAAAATTTATTTTATTGATTGCAAATTTTGAATGTTGACTATTAATCCAATATCACACATGTTGCACGCTCGAATTAGGTAACACAAAAGACGAGGTATTGCACTCGAATTGTATTGTGAACATTGAACGATGGAGGCGACTGAATTGTTTCTGTAATTAAAATGACCTTTTGTTGGAATATGATGAGGATCGGGTTAATGTCAAAGGTGAACTTGTAAAATTCAATTTGGTTTAGAGTGTTCGTTCGACGTTGGATTTTGCAAAGAAGTAAATAAAAGAAAAATTATTAGTTGAATGGCGAATAAATTATTTGAATTTCTAAAATTCAATATCATACATTTAATTATCGACTTTTGTTTGGAGTTTATGTTAATATCAAATCTTAATTGATATTTATTTTAATCTTGGCTTATTGATTAACACAAATTCTTGGAATTTATTAAATTTTAGAGAATTTAAATATTTTTATTTAATACATCAATTTGAATAAATTTTCTGCAGATATGAAATATTATAAATTAATAAATTCAAAATTAAACTTCAAATCGATTACCTTTCTCATTGAAAAGTTACATTTTGGCGGTTTCCGAATAAAATATAAATGAAAGTCACTTCAGCAGGAATAAATGACAATTTTAAAATTATAAATTTCTAATGGCATTTAATTAATTAATTTTATTTTTTTAAAAAGTATCCTTGAAAAACACTCGATAGTTATTATTGAGAAAAGGAAATTGCATCGCTTATATATTAAATCCGTAAAAATAAAAACATTAGAAGGTAATACGAGATACAAGATCAGCTTTAACCATTTTTTTACAAATACATTGTGCTAAATGAGTGTACGAGACAATTGTATGCGATATTGTGTAATTACAGAGTTTCCGGAGACTTTGTTTTTCTCCCATTACTTCTAGATTAATCGAGTTTATTGGAAAAGGTATTATTTTAAGCTATAATCTTATTGTTTTATATGGTCTGGGATTATTGATGTATACAATAATCATTATTGAGGATTTTTTTTTTATATTATCTAAAAAAAAAATTATTTTAATGAAATTTAGGTTTAAAAATTTATTTTTGAGTTTTGATAGTCATTTGATATTCAAGTGTGTTGTAGATATTATTGTATAATAAGCATTGAGGTTTTGATTTGCGATGTGAAGATAGTGTGGAGTAGATGCGATGCGTGACTGCATTAATACGAAGCAATAAATTGCGAGTTTAGTCGCCTATGATATTGGTCACTTGATGCATTGGACATGGATGATATTCATGTTCCAACAGGTTTCTCGCTAACCTCCCATTTACATGTATAGTAACTCTTAGGTGAACGAAGACGCCCACTTTCGCCTTCGATCAATATCGTATAGAAATTCTACAATTTTCTATGTTTAAAATCTACATTTATATTCATAATTTTATAATTTTATTTTTTAAATAAATAAAAAAAAAAATTATTTTATTTTTATGCTTTTCACCAACGTTATTTTCAATGGGAAACTGCCATAGGATTTGTGTGAAGTAAATTTCCTCTCGTTTGCACGCATTTCCCATTCACGAATCTTTTTATTCTACAGCTACAGTCGTATATTCACAGAACCTGGTTGCAAAGATGGCTTTGAATGCTTCCTTTGCCACTAAAAGTTGATTTTTAAATTGCGAGTGGCTCAGATTCGCTGCTTTTATGCGGGAGCAATGCCCTTCCGAAAGCCGACATTAACTTTTGTCGGTGCTCATTACAATTTATAAAATTAACAAATTCCAGTAACTGATATACATGCAGAAAGTTGATCCTTAGTTTCTTATAAGATATTATATTATTATTTATTTTCCGGCTTTACTTAAGGGTATTGTGATTCAATGCTATGGAAAGGGAAACGTAAACAGTAATGGCTTCCAAGTAAATTATTTCGGCTTTGGGTTTGTAAATTTAAGCTGGGTGAGTCATTTTGAGGATTTTCATTGCACTTTGGATGTTTCTTGTTGAGTTTAATTTATGGGATTAATTTACTTTCTGTGGCTTCTAATGGAATTTAATGGTATTGAAAATGTTTAATTATTATTATAAAACTAATAGATTTTTTAAAAAAATTATTTCTTTATTGTACTTGTACTAGTGCTACCAAATTGAATAATTTGCATCAGTTACGAGCACTTAGTTGCTTTTAATATTACATTACTTGAAAATAGTTTTGACGAATAATGCATTAAACTTTGAGTGTTCTAACTGGAATTCAGTTTGTCCGAATAACTCAATTATTGGAATCTCTGGAGGATGTGTGCAATTAACTTGTATTGTAATGATAAGATGAAATTTTTATGTCATTTTAGTCGGTATGTTCGGTAATTGATTATAAAATGATTATGAGTGTCATAAAAATTTCAAAAAATTAAAATATTTAATATTTAATTACTCTTTCTGTGCAAATGTTATTTTTTTCTATTTTTAAAATGTTTGTTTTGGTAAATTTTATTAAAAATCATTAGTCGGTCGAGTGAAAACAATTGAAAATAATGGGAAATTGCAGTTGGCTGGATTGGTTATGACGTCATTGGCAAGAAATCGAGTTTGGAACGAAAATAAAGTAAAGTCAGTTTGAAAAGTACCTAAAGTATTCTTCGCTTTTATGATTCATGAGAAAGGATGATGATGTGATGGTCGATGATGATGCGAATGAGGATAACCGATGATGTCAGAAGTGAGTTTTGGCCGGGCAATGTGCCAATTGCTCTTTGTTGACGAAGAATTTTTCTCTTTTCTTTTCTAACTTTGTTATTTTTTTTTTATTTTTTTCTTTTGCGAGTGAAAATAATGTGATAAGGACAGAAAAGTGCATCTTAAAGGAAAATTCTTAGCCTTAAAGTATACCATTTATAAAATTTATTTTTATTTCCTAATTAAAATTCCATTTTAATATTAAGGCAGTTGCATTAAGAAAAAAATACTTTTTTATTTATAACGTTGAAATTGAAAATTTAAATCTGCTTTTGACTCGTATTTTGTTTATCGATTTGGCAATTTGTGAGTGAAAATTGAAATTGTTTGGAATGAATTGACTGCAAACTTATTCAACTCTTTTCAATGGAATCGAATTTTCAAGCGAAGTATACTAATTTAAACATAGAATTTCGAGAAATATAAACAATGGTGATATATTTAGCGATTTTAAATTCAATTTTCAGTTTTAAGTGAGATAATATGCAGCACGTTAGTGGAATAATGGAAAAAAGTGACACTGGGTTTCGATTCCATTTCAAGATTGGCTCGGCTTATCATTTGCCACACGCCATACGAATGTAAGAGAAAGTTTGAAATTTTTTACAGCTTGTTTTTTGATGCACTCACTTGCATTACAAACAGTATGTAAAATACAAACAAATAAAAATCTGCAATATTTTATTGACTTATAAAAATATATTAATATTAAATTCCTTCGAGTTTGTTTAAATATATTTCAATAGATTTATTTACTTGAGACTCCTAGAGGCATACGCTAACTCTGCCATTCAATTTGTGTACATAGTAATTCTGAAAAAAGTAGTAAGAGAATTGTTTTAAAGTTTTGTTTTATCATTGAAGATGAATTGCAAAATGAAAAATAATTAAATTGGTATTTTTATTATATAGTGAGAGAAATGTAGAAATAAATGTAATTTTTTTTACACGAATCAGTAGAAGAATCTTGAAATACATTAATCTTATATATTGATCTAGTTTCTGTAGTAAATGCCAAGTGAAATTGTGATTATTTTTAAAAGTGTTCATGACTCTGCATACGAATTTCTAGTCGTATTGTTCGTGTTAAGTAAACAGCAGCTTCTTTTCGGGGTATGTCAACAGTATAAAAATATTAAAGTTTTCCATTTAGGCGTGACTTGAATTGCATTCGGATTTTTAAACATATTTTCTGGATATTTTTTTTTTCTAATCTACTTTTTGACAAATTGTTGTTTTCTTTTATTTTTGTTCTGCATTTTAGAATGTGCAATAAATAATATCTTATTTTGTTTATATGATAGTTGTGCACATTGCGTGCATTTCTAGTGTTTTTAGTTACACAAACAGGTGACATTTTTTTCTTTGCACCATTCATTGCTCTTGGAAATGCAGTGACATTTATAATTTAAGGGATTTAATGCGCGTTGTCAGGTACTTCTTCACACTTAGATCACTAAGCAATGTTTTGCTAGCAATGTAGTTATAAATTTTCTTTAAAATTTTTTTTATATTTCTTTGTGGGTTTTTTTTTTTGTGGATTTACTTAAAACAGTAGTGGAGAAATAATCCAATTGAATTTGAATGCTCTTTCATCTTTAAACAGAGAATAACTGAATAAATAATTTCAATATTTTGAATTGAGAACTGTGAAAAATAGTAATCAAAACAAAAATATGATAATTCTATATGTATTGGGAACAAATGAAATATTTTTGAAGAAATTTAAATTGATTTTCTTTTAAACATTTTTTCCTGGTTGTGCTGGATGAAGAAAGTAATGAAAATGATTTTTCAGGGGAAGTATATAGCAGCAATTTATTTTTAAAATAGCAGCAAAGTAAATTTGTCCTAAGAAATTGCTTTATTCTGCTAAAGGTACTTGTGAAACCCAAGTAAATTCATTCTGAAATGAAACATCATTAAAAATAATGGATTAATCAAGACTTTCTGATGACTTAACAGGCTTCAGACAACTACAATTGATTAACCTTAAAGTATAAAAATTGTTTTAAAATAAAATTCCTCTTGAAATATTGATTTTAAAATATTTAATATTCCATTTTAAATTCCAGCTTAATTTTGTTTTGGTAGTCAAATATTGAAGGTTACGAAATGCCAACATCACAAAATGCTGGTTGCCATAGACAACCCATTAAAAAAATAATGTCTTATGTCACTGATATCTTTTTTTAAAAAAATGTATTATTAGTGATTTACTCGTATTTTCAAGTCATATATGTCTTTTCCTTTGGATTTTATTGCAATTTGTCAATCACTTGTCTCATATTTTAAAATTTTATTTGCTTAATATCTTTTTAAAGGGAATTGATTAAATTAAAACATAAATATATAATTTTTTTTATAAAACTAATGGCTAAGAAACATGAGAAGTGGTCTTTGAAATTTTAATATACTTTTTCCATTATAAAGATTTAAAAAATTCAAACTTATAAAATGTCAAATAATCTATATTTTATATACCTATAGAATTCACCTTTAATTTAACCAACAAGAGAAAAAAAAATTTTTTTTTATCTTTATATCTTCATATTGGTGACTTAATCGATCGCGTGTCTTTTGAATGGTAGAAAATCGATCGGTGAAAGAAAGCGGAGGAAAAGGCCAGACTTGTTTGTATAGTGCCATTTGAGGTTGTTGAACTCGTGTGTCTAAATTAATTTAATAACTAATGCTTTTTTAACTTTGATTAAAATTTTAATTTTCAATTTTAAAAAACATTTAAAACACTCATATTAAGCATAAATTTACCAATTTTGATGTCTTTCCTTCACTCTTTGACCTTTCGCTTCATCTGATGGATCTGTCCCGCGGGCAACCAACAACTGAATCGAGTATGGGCTGCACCAGAGTTTCCATCAAGACGCATCTTTATTCCTTTTTCAACGTGGTATTTTTTCATTCAAGAGAAGAGGGGAGAAAAATGTTTTGTTGTCTCGCATTCCAAATGAAATGAGTTGCTTAAAGAGCCAGTCCTTCTGTGATGGATTTCTGCGGCTACCAATAGTCTTATTGATTTGGTTTCGTCGAGCGAAAGAAGTTCAAATACACGTGTGCTTCGCTGACCTAACATTGGAGATGGGTCTTGGCAACCGCTCTGTAGTTAGGCAACATAAATGTGAGTTAAATATAGCCCGCTGTCGACGTCAAAATATTATGCTCCGACAGTTTTTACGGTTGTTTACTGTCGTAGTTTTGAGGTTTTAATCGTTTTGAGTTATTTCTGCTTGTGGTTTTCGTTACGTACTTGAGGTTTACAGGTTGTTGTGTTTATTATAGACATTTTTGTTTTTGATTGGTAATTTGTATTGAAAAATTGGAGTTTACAAAGTTGTGGGAAGGTAATGGTGCGGAGAGGAATTTCTGCTGGAATTTGATGGATAAATGGGGAATTTAGAAAAGCTCTGAATTTTAATGATTAAATACATTTTGCATTTTATTACTTTGAGTTATTCCTGGAATTGTGAAAAATTTGAATTTGAATGATTATCACATATTTATATAAATTGGTGTAATTTGTTACAAAATATTTAAATCTTTTTGATTTGTGGATTCATCTATTAATGTATATAATTAAATGTCTGTCTGTCTATGGGAATTAAACAAATCTTAATTTAGTTATTATAATTTAATCCTTCTTCCAAAGTCTATTATTAGAAGATTGAGTGATGTCTAACACTTACCATAAAATTAGCTATTGGTCAGAAGTAGTTTTTTATGCTGGTTTTATTCGAGATTGTTGCTTATTAGGTTTAATAGGGTTAATGGATTGCTTTTGCCAATATAAAATCATCTAGAGTGGGCATTCTTAGAGCAACTTATGCACATTTTATTAGCCTGGGCGTAAGAGATCTTATACATAAAGCGATATTCATAAAGTTTGCTATTATTTAAATGGAATTTTTATACGAAGGTAGATTTATGAATGCCATTCTCAATATTACTTAATACGTGAATTTCATATGGATTTGGTATTTTCTCTGTTTTTTAAAAAAAATTGCATTTCTTAATGTTATTTTTTAATTTGTCAGATCATTTGATGATTTGGAGGTGTTTGCTTTGTATTTGGAAATTTCCATGGGTTTTAACCAAGTCAATTTGATTATGATTGCAATAGAGCATATTCATGACCACATTTTCACTATATTTTGTCATATGGAACAGTTTGCAGGATTAAGTAGTGAATCCACTTTTATAAATGGAATTTAATACCAGCTTTTCATCCATTCTTATTTGGAACATCTCAAGTTAATATTTCAACAATGTAGTATCATTTGTGAGATGATATCCTCAATTTCTGTTGGAAATTTGAAAGCAGCTAGGAGCTAATGCACAAGGTAAAGGAATAAACAGAACAATGAAAAAGAAAATATCAGAATACCAAGTATTGAGAATGAAAAGCAAAGATTTTAAAGTGTATAGAAAGTAAACAGTTGTCTTGACAAAAGGCATTATTTGGATTGGGTAACATGCAGAATTGGATTTATCCTTTTTAAGAAAATGTTTTGAATATTTTATTTTATTTTTTTTTGCATGATTAATAAAATAATTCATTAAGTCAATTTCATTTATCATTGGGCAAAAAGAGATTGGGCAATATTTTGTAATATGACTATATTTTTCTAATAGAAATATCATTTTTGCCACTGGCGATCGTCAATGATAATTTCACCGAATAACTTTGTGGCCAATTTGCATAATTTTATATATTTTTAACATTTTTGATTTTGTTATTGATTTCAGTTGGCAAATTTACAAAATTGAAATTGTTATAATAATTAAAGTTTAGCCTTAATTAATAAACTAATGTTCCAATTGTTATTCTTTGATGATGTATTACAGTTTGATTGTTGTTTTATAGTATTGTGCCAGGTTAAATAAATAAAGGTTTAGTATTCTTCATCCATCCAGCGGTTTGGTGGAATTCAAGTAGCTAGGCTATAGAGACTCGAGAGAGCTTCTGCCTATATTTCTTTAGGAGTTTTCACCTTTAGGTTCATCTTCAGTTTCATTCTCAACTTAACCCTCATAAAGAGCTGGGTTCAGTTTAATCCGGAGTCAGTTATTGTGTCTAGTGGACTGCAAGGAATGCTTCTAGTGAAAGAAAAGTGATGCTGTGCACTTTTGACACTTGTGTATTATCATATGGTTGAGATTTTCTTTGGATGGTCTTTATTGTCAGCCCGCAGTATTGCATGAAAATTCAAAATAAACAATAATTTCAAAATGTTTCAATGTTTAAAAAAAATAGCTAAAATACAAATAATAAAATAAAATCTATAATATTAAGGCGAGATAGTCGTCGTCGTGGTCATGACTGCGATTGGTCCAATTAACGATGATGTCACAACACGTTCAATTTATTGTGATGTCACCGCACCGCAGATAATAATAAGAAATACGAATCGTAGCGACGACCACGACTGCAACCCCCGATTGCGCTTTAATATTATACACATTTTGTAAGTTTGTCTTTGCCATTTAAAACCATCTATAACATTAAAGCGCAGTTGGTAGTTGTGATCTAGGTCGTCGCTACGATTGGTTTCATCTGTGATGATGTCACAATGCGTTTATTTGAACTGGGCAAATGGACTCATTGTGATTTCACAACCACTCGGACGCTGGCGACCAGACAACCATCTCTGCTTTAATATTATAAGTTTGTAAGTGAAAGTGACCACAGGTCTCTAGTTATAAATAAAACATAAATTTTTCAAGAGATATACAGTAACTTGAAAAGTAAATTATTTCCTTTCTAAAAAAATCAACAAAATAAGCAAACATTTTTTTAGTCAATATCAATATTTAATTAAGATGGGAGTTTCAAATGCGTATCGTGTGCATTAAATATATACAAGTATGTACAGTTAAAAACATAATTTTTTCATGTTTTGGGAATATTGCAGCAAAAAATCTGTCTTGATGAAACAAAGTTTAAAGATTAAAAACTAATGTGTATGTTGTAATGACCTTTGCCACGATCACGAAGGGAATTATCTCATCCTACACATAAATGTTACTTTATACCAACAAGCCGTCTTTGCAGTATCCTGACCTTAAACAGCTGAATAACTAACTAACAAGTAAGATACTGATTTTTATCTTTGTAGTCCACATTTATTGCTGTTTAATATTACACTTTCTTCAATTTCAAAATTGTTTTTTAAAAACATGAGTAACTATAAGTAATCTTTGTAGTTATTTTTCTCCATTAATTAATAAATAAGTCATCTACTGTGTAAATAAGCCATTTTTAATATGTTGCGGTGAATTTAGGAAAGTGACCACCTTTAAATGTGGTTGGGCATCAAAACTGCATTTAAAATCAATTGAAAGCACCCATGGGTGCATTAAGGTTATCTGACACTCTACCTTTTACATTTTAGATACCTTTCCAATGACCCTAGCATCAACTTGCAAGTCGATAGTTGCAACATTTTGGATGTTGAAAACTGACTCTAGATGTCATTATTTAGCAATTACTATATTAAGTTAACTAAAATTAAATTGTGCTTACAAATTCCAATTATTCATTTAGCCAATGCTATACCAACAGACTAGTTCTCATAACTAATGCAAATATACGAATAATATAGTACGAATGTATTTTATCAAAATCTTACATTGACCTGTGACAGTAGAGAAAGATTAAATTTTGACAAATAAATCCTACGAAGCAGAAAACATCAATCATAAATGAGAATTTTTTTTAAATGCCATTTTTCCCGTCTTTTGCAGGGGATAAACATCATTACGAACCATAAACAATTTCTAACGTAAAATATTAAAATTTTAAAACAAAATTTATTTCAAGATGATGTTTGTGCATTAAAGTTATAAATAATATTAAATATAAATTTCTTTAAATTTATATGAAAATAATTGATTTTTTTGTGACGTAAATTCATATTTAAAAAAAAAAACATGTTTTGTAAGTGAATACTCATTCAATTGACTAACACTAAATTTTTTAAATATTTCTAAAAGCACTTAAAAAAAGAAAACAGGGAACATGAGAACATGTGTTTGCAGTTCTTCTTTGATCTCGTATGTCATTCTTTCACACTGGTATGTCTCTTGATAAATCAAATTTTGAGAAAAAAAACTAAAAAAAAAACTAAACTTTTAGTTAAAAAAATAATGTTTTGGCAACGATAGGAGAAGTTCTATTTACAAATACAGAACTAAAAACACTTTATTCATTTCAAATCACAACTAATTCATTATTTTTATCTACTTATTTTTAGAAGATGAAAATGATTTTTTCTAGTATAAAACATTTTAGCAAAGCCATCGAGGGTTTATTTCGTGCACGGCCGTTTCTATTTTTAATCCCAATGCCTAAGCCTCGAGAAAGACAAGCAGCGCGTGCATCACGTAATTTGATCGCTCTCATCCATACTCAGTATTGATTTAATTGTCAAATGTGCAACTTTGATCCCATCGTCGGTTCGTTTCCATGGTGATTTGCATATATTTTCGAGCAAATCAAATGTGACAATGAAAAAATGTGTGGTTTTCGAAGGCAAAGTACATTTAATTGCACTGGTTTTTAACATTTCAAATATTTGTACCAACTAATGTCGAATTTTATATTAAATCCCTACTTGTTTTTTATGCGATTTATCAATTGAAAATGTGGATGAGTATAATTTGGAAATCATTTTCTTTTGATTTTTTTTTTCTTTGATGATGATTATGCGAAATGATTTTGCGCGAAAGAAAAATGATGATTTTTCTTTTTGTGTGAAGCACAAAGAAATGTAAAATGCAGCAGACGGAATAAATTAGTATTTGGTATGGAAAACTTTTCATATCTTTTTTTTTTTTCATTTTATATATACCCGTTGTGTTTACCATAGTCTAATCTTGATCCCGGAATTGAATTTCTTATTGGTTTCGCTATTGATCGCCTCGAGGAAATTATGCTTAGATCTTATTGGCTGTTATAAAGGAGAAATTGCATAAATAAATTTTTATTCAACGGTCATCAAATGCTGCCATCGAAAGGAATCTACGAGTTTTATAGTCTGAAAAGAAAAGATTATGAGTGAAAGAAGTGTTAAACACCGTTTTATTGGCGAAAAGTGTGAATTAAACTTGATTGACGTTTATGGAATTGATTTTCACGCTTGGAAATTTTTTTTTCAAACAATCTGCCAGTTTGATTGATTTAAACACAATTTTCAACTGTGACTACGTAAAGTGATATTTTTGATTATCAAAATTTTGTTTGTTTAATGAAAATTTTATTTCAGCAATAAATTCGAAAGTATTAAAATGGAAAAACAAATTTTCTTCTAAGATTTAAACCTAATGTATATTTTGTTCAAGGTTTTCCTAGTGGCCAAACAATATAAGATTAAATTTTCTAACTTTAAACCAAAACTGAACTGATTTTGATCTATTTTGAAATCAATTTTTTTTTATTTATTTTATTTAGTGGATTTTTTTTATTTGATTAATAAAAGTGATGGCAGACTTAAGAAGATCCAGCAATGGCTGCATTATTTTTTTTTTCTTCTTACCAAGACAAAAGTAAATAAAAGGCAAACTCCCAAAGGAGAAAAGCTCGATATGTTGTTGTTGGTAAATTGAATTATGGCTGCCACAAATGCATCTAGAAACGAATTACCCATGATTCTCATGTCGACTCGACATTCCCGAAGTTCAACTGATTCTTAATTTTCTCACAAAACTCTTTTACACTTTGACAATGCGATAAAATTCCATTTATTTACACCAAACCATCAACATTTTTTCGTTCGGTAAATCAGAGTTTTGAAGGAAAAAATGGTAGATGTTTGGGACTATTTTTTTTTCTTGGACTGTGATTGGTGGGTTTCTTTTGAGTTGAGGGTCAGGCAATTATTTGATGTCAGTGATTCCATTTTTATATATATATTTTTTCTGAAAAATATTTTTATTTTTATGTAATGAACTTTTAAAATGATAATTAATGACTCAACTGAAATTTTTAATTATTTTTTTTTTTGGTAAAATTTAGATAAATGTAAAAATTAATTAAATTTTCAATGCAGTAGAATCTCCTTTAAGTAATTTTCTAGGAATTTGGAGATGTTGCTAAAGATTTGAATTGTTTAATCTAAAGCTCTTAATGAGTTGTTGTTTAATTCCTGCGTGGTAATTCAATCAGAGCTAAAGGGCAATGTATTAGCACAGAATGCATCTTGTTATGTCATCTAAAAGTATTGAATTTTCTCTTTGTGTGAAATTCTTGTAACAATTATGTCTCTTATTAATTCAAAAAAAAAATTGTAATTCGAGTTAAATTGTTGCTATGGAAACTGTTAATTGCAGTCTACCTTGGTTTGCTATGTCTTTTCAATGGCATAAATTTAGATTTCAAAACGCCACTTCTGGTTTATTAAGAATTTTAAATTTTAATCAAAATTTAATTTTGATTTTTTTCATTTTTTATTTTTTTTTGTATCCTCAAATACGACATAAGTAAATATTATTGCACTATCAGTAAATATTGACTTGCTGGGAAAAATAATGAATTTATTATTACTTTTGTAATTAATTGTAATGTTTACTGAAGGCTGAAGAATTCTTAGAGGGAAAAGATAATTCTTTTTTTAGCCACTGGAGAGAGTTATCAAATGCTTTTACAATGACCTTAAAGTATAAGTCGCAAACAACAACTGTCAACTATAATTGCAAAATTGCAGAAAATTAACAGTCTTTTATTCTTATCTATTATACAATTTCTTTAGTACGTAAGAAATAGTTCTAATCTCAAAATATCAACATTTTAAAAACATTTATTTATTCAAAAATTTTATTTTTATAAAAAAAATACAAGTTTTTTGAAATGGCTAAAGATAGTTGCAAAGAAACGAAAGATTGCGAATTCTATTGAAATGTTTACTGCTTTTCTCAACAGGTCTCTAGTTAAGTAAGAAAAAAAATGAAAGGCGCTAACGAATGTTTCCTAGAATAAAGATTTATTACCCGCAATTCATTCACATCCTCTACGGAAAAGAAGAACAGATCAATCGATGAGCGACTTATCTTGGGTGGCGCAAGACTATTGGAATTTGTGATGGCATCACAAGTGTGCTGGAAATGCTGTTGATGGAGAATCTATCTACCAACCGTCGACCCTCATTTCCATACTGGGGGTCTATGGAAGGAGAAAAACGCACTTTTTCAAACTGATCTCACCATTTGTGCAGTTGACACGACCCACTATTTGCGGGATAAACGAGCGAATGCAGTGGTCAGTCATGGGCAGTCGATGACTTGTTTTTCGCTTCGCACTACCAAATTTAGTGTTTAGTTTTAGTTTAAAAAAATTTTTTTTCTTCTGGTTAAGGATAAAGACATAAGTTTTATTACTCGTTACTTCGAAATAATTTGCATTCGCAATTGAAAATGGAAAGGTGATTTATTAACTTAGGATATGTATTGGAAATGGTTTTTCTCATCAACGAAGATGTTTGAAAGAAAAGCTCAGATTTTTGACCTCGTGTTGCAGCTTAAGATTGGTGGATCACGAGGAAATGGGAGCCTTTTCATGACTCGCTGCGATGCGATCGATGGTGAAAAAGAGTCGTTGCACGAAGTAATCAGTACAAGTGAAATATCGTGCTCAGTTATAACGTTAGTGCACCACGGAATGCTGGGTATTTTATTTTATACATTTTTTTTGTTTTGAACTTTAAAGGCCGAGATTCATTTTTCTGGAAGTTGCAATTTATTATTTATTTTTTAAGATTTTTCTTCAAAGAAACTGGAAATATTTTTATATCATTTTTGTTTATTAATTGTAATTAATTTGGTATATCTAAACATATCTAGGAATATTTTGCTAACAGATGATATTCCAATGATATTTTTGAATAACAGTAATAATTTATTATAATTATTATTTTTTTTATGCATTTAATTTTACTGTAATTCAAAATGCCACTTTAAGTGGATTATTGGCTTTGGATGGAAAGTTCAATTTACATTTTCATTTTTCAGTGTTTTTAGGTGGGGAAATAGTTTTAGATGAATTTTATTTATTTAAACAATGTGGGAAAACGATATAATGCATTTCAACAAGCATTTTTTCAATCTTCATTCCATTAATTCTGACTTTTTTTTTTCATTTTTAATTAATTGGTTAGGAAATTGCAATATACTGCAATCGATATTGCGTTATACACTGAAAAATCTTACAAATTGCCTAATTTAATATCCTTCTTCAATACCATTGCATTTCGTGTGCTCGTCACGCTTTGTCGACTATCTCAATTTAGTAAAAATTTGAGTCATTAATTAAATTTAATATATTGAGGTCTAAATAAATTAACTTCTTAAATAAAAGTGGAAATTAACGTAATGTATCGATTTGCGGTTGCGGCCTTAAGGCCTCTTTACATCTTCGCAATGCGTGATGTAAACTCTGTCAATTACTTAACTCTTTAACCGTGTGAAGTTTATACATTAAGCAAACTACAGTTAGGGCCACTGAGCGTATGAATATATTGAAGTATGTTGTTTTATCGCTATGCAGTATGAGAAGATCCAGATGGTTTAATATCCCTAAAGTGAGCGCTTGCATCGTCATGTTTCATTGGATGTGTGCAGCTGGTGCATATTTGCTTCGTTTTAGTTACAACTGTTACATGCATCTGGTTAAAATTCTCTTTTTAAGTAAAGTTAGGTCATGATATGGGTGGAATTAACCATGGATTAAATTTTATAATAAAATCTAAGTATAATTTCATCTTTAAATTGATTTTTTTAACATTTTTTTTGCATTTTGAAATTTATATTACAAGAAAATTAATTATTTATGAATTTTGTCTGGAGTTTGGGTTTTTTTTCTAGTGTTTTTGAGCTCGAGGAATTAATTTAATTAACTTGTAATAAAATTTTGTAAAAAATATTTTTAAATTTGTCAGTGGCTAAGGATAAAGAAGCAAGAATAGCCTAATTTAATTTCAGTTGAACCAAAGGATCAATAGTAGGTGTCCTTGGTTCCCATTTACCCTTTTCACTTTTCTTCTTTTTTTTTACCCTTTTTTTTCCCCATTACTTCAATTCTCTTGCAACCAACTAAAACAACTTCTCAACTCCATTTCCACTTATTTTGCTTTTTTTTTTGTTTTATTTTTAACAATTTTCTTTTTATTTTATTTCGAGTCATTTTCAACATTTGGTTTTACTGATAAATGAAAAATGGTTTTATAGCTTTTAATTTATGTGAATTTTTTTTTATATTTCTAGAAGCAGACCAATCCGTTGATGACTGGAATGAGGATAGGCCTGTGGGTAAGTTTGTGAAGAAATTTTTTTAAATTAAATTTTTGTTCTCTTGGAATTTTCTCTTTTGTTATTTTAAGAACAAAACAAGAACATTTCCTTTATTTGATTTTTTTTTCTTTGTATTTGCTTTTGTTTATTTAATTCAAGATGAACATTTTTATTGATTTTCAACTTAATGGAATCCATGGAAATAATTTTATAATTGTTATCTACAATTTTAATGAGCTCAGTGATCGTTTAATTTCTTTTTAATAGTTTTAATAACTTAATTTAAAATTAATTATTTTAATAACTTGATTTCTTAATTGCTAAGAAAATCGGTTAAACTTTTAACCGTTTCGAATCCTATGAACAACTAACAATTGATAAGACATGAATTAAATGTCTTAAAGAATTTATTAAATTAATTATTTTTTAAATTTTCAATTATTTTGCTTACAATTTAAAAATAGGGAAGAAATATTGGAAATATGTAAATTTCATATTTTGATTGTATTTTCACGGTACGTGGTCTGTAATAGCAGTTAAAGAGGTGGAAAACTAAATCCAAAACATAAACATAATAAACAAAATTATAATTTCAGTATTTAATGAATTTTAAGTTCTTGGAATTATCTTATTTAAAAAGGTATTGAAAATGGCAGTTGTTGTTATTTTTAGTTGAATTATCGATCACTTCTATTTTTATTCACGAGAAAATGTACAATGACATTTACTTTTTTTTGCAGTTTAAAGTTGAATTTATTTGAAAAATAAAATAAAAAGGTTTTCAAAAGAATCCATAAAGTCTTTGCTTAAATATTCAGAGCTTTAAAAAGTCAAACATTAAGATTCCGAAGTAAAGACGAGCAGTTGAACGGGATTTGTGTTTCGTAGAGAGAATCTATTTTTGGATGTTGACTTTTATCGTAAAGCAGAGCGCTGTTCCTGTCATGCTTGGCCGTTACGATATTAAAGGTTACGGTCCTTCAAAGCCAAATTGTGAGGGTAAAAATAATCTAATGGGATTTATTGGGTTTTGATAAGTCTTAGGTTTGAAGGCAGAACAAGGATTTGGCATTGGGACAGATGAGAAAAAACAAGTTTCAACTGAATTTTTTTAATGTTGTTTTTCTTATTATGTTTTAAATATTTTATAATTTATGTGGTGCATTGTGGGGTTTGAAATTAAATGTTGGAAGTTGAATTGAATTTTTAGCTGTTGTTCAAACCAAATGTTGAATTTTATTCTTTTCGAATTGTGAAATTGGAAATTGATTTAGAATTTTCATCTGTTTTGGATCAATGATTTGACCCTGGGTCAATCAATGAATACTTTTATTACAAAGGATATGGCTGATACCTAATTACCATAATATTTTTGGATTAATTAATTTTTCTATTTGTCTCGCAGCTGACACAGCTGCTGGAATTGATTATTACTGACTGTAAGAAAAATCATTACAAAATTATTGCAAAAATTTTTTTTATGTTATTTCATAAAATATTTATAAATTTTTAATAAAATTTTTTAGTTAATGTAAACATGAAATATTTTAAATGGCAATCATTAATGCCATTATTGCATAGAAACACATGTAAGAATGTATATGGCTGCATGTTATGTTGCAACCATTTTTATTGTTCATATTTTTTGTGTCAAGAGGAAGTAATTGGATTTTTTTTCCCTGAAATTGTGAAATTGTGTGTAGATTTCACCAGCAAAAATTATGATTTTTAATTTTTAACTTAATTAAGAAATAAAATTTTTTGAAAAAGTTGATATAAACAAAAACAAGTTTTAAACTGTTGACTGAGAGTTATATGCCCATTAAGGGAAAGGAAAAAGAGGAAAATAAATGTTCATTGGTTGAGTTTGAAGCACCTGGCACAATCCCATTTGATCCTTTCTTCACCCTTATTTTGGCCTTGGGTGCCTTTTCTCTACACATCACTAAGAATGTTTTGGGACAAAAGTATTAAAGTCATACATTTCCTAATCCTTGTAACAAGAAATGTTTTCACTGGCTTTCTTTGATACTAAAAGTGGGAATGGCTTTGAAAATGATGGACATAACAAAAGTAATGGTTCAAATAAAAAAAGAAATTAAATTTATTGATTATATTTGTTTGGTGGACTTTGCAATGGTTTTTCTTTACTGACTTAATGCAATTATTTCAAGTCATTGTCATTTAAAGTGCATCACACTTGATTGACATAAGAAAATTGGTGATTTCCAGTCATTTAAGTCACATTAATACTGATTCGAATACTAAATTGACAATTGATTAATTTTCATTGCATTGCTTTAGCTGTTGGTGTTGCCGTTACTTATCATGCATTCAATGGGTATTACAACAATGGTTCAGAAAAATGCAGAAAAAAATTATTTTTGTTATTTTATTATAAATTTGAGTAGAATAAAATATGTAAATTGTATTGAAATTTTGATCTGCATGCGACGACATGTCTTAATTTTAAAAATTTGATGTTGTTATAATCAAAAACAAATCTGACTTTCTTTTCGAATAATTCAATTTG